>SGPM01000105.1:0-51973 GCA_004802725.1 Antrodiella citrinella | reverse complement strand
TANACNCANCTGNNTNNNTNCTANNCNANNNGAATGTCGCACGATGGAAGAGTACCCTTGATTCAGCTCTTCTGGTTCGCTCTAGTAGGAAACACGACTCGGAGCCTTCAAGTTCAAGTTCCCCGCAGCAGTCTCCAGCAGCGCGACTTACTCTCTACTAGGCACNAACCATAACTTTTTTNGAAATTAGGTAGCAGCACTAACAGAGCAAGGCTCAGATCACATATGTACTGCGGCTGGGACCGTTCCATTCCATCTATAAACACCGCCAAATACGATCCATAACAGGANGACCCACAACCTCACCTCAAGCTAGGGGTTGCCGTACATCCAACAAATACACAACGTCCATCATGTCTGTCACCAAGGAAACATCGTCCCAGCACTGGAATGAACAACGTCTTCAACTTGAAGTCCTGTCTCACGCGGTCCCCCACGTCTTCCCCGTACACCAGCCTCGGCCCCTTGCCAAATCATATACTCCGTNTCATGCCAAACATGTACCTTCCCCTCTGTCAACCGTGACCTCTGCATCAGAGCTGGTGAAGCGTTATGATCCTGACCAACATCCCGTCGCCGCCTAGTCCGCCGCCTCNACTCCACTTCACAACTCCGACCAGTCGGTGAATCTTCCTAGATTCTTGATCTCGAGCCTTCACGACAAAGCGTGGATCCAGCTCATATCTAAGGCATCGACAACTGGGGAATTGGATTTGATCAAGGATTCCGAGCCATTCTAGCTTTGGGGGCTACTTGTTTCCCTGACCCGTTGACTCTGTGCAGGGATGTCGAGAAATGGCTGGAATGGCTGGAAAAAGATCTTGACACTGAGACACGGTGGGGAAGTCAATGACGGAAGTTTTCAGACCGAACAATGGAGGAGTTAGCGGCGAGACGTAGAGAGCAAGATGAGCCAAGTACGGCCATCTCGGCTGGGCACAAATTCATAGGTGCAGATGATGTGGCAAGACACAAAGAGAGAGATGCAGAGGATGCGGCGAGACGATGCGGAGGATGCGACGAGATACAAAGCAAGACGGGCGCCGCAAGATACAAAGAGAGACAAAGAGAGACGTGCGGAAGATACAAAGAGATACAAAGAGAGAAGTGTGCAGGGAGCGGGAAGGGACAAACATACGTTCGCAAAAGGGAGTGAGGGGTTGACGAGAGAGAAACAGAAAAGTGAAGAGATTTTGGTATATTGACACGAGAAGAGGCATCTTCAAGACACTATGTCGGGTCTTCCGAGGCTCTCAAAAGTAAATAGCCAATGTCGCATCTTCTGGGGGCATTCAAGCTCCAATTACAGGATCTAGTTAAATCGTCCTAGATACCAAATGGTATCTCAGCATGTCAGGAAGCTACATAGATATTTCGATGTTCAGTCACAGCCGGAAGATGAAGTACCGTGACATACCACAATTGTGCAGGAAATCGAGGTCTCTCTGGTGGCAGTGGGTCACGCCGATCTCCAATACATACAAGAGACACGTCGCACATCAGTCAGACGGCGCCAGAAGGGTATAGTACTGCCAGGTCGACCGACGTCCAGTGACTTTCAGACCGGTGTACGCTAGCTCGGTGGGTCCGCCGGTGCCGCTGAGAGCTGGCAAAAACCACGAGGAGATATCTGGCTGCAAGCAAATTGAGAAATTTAGAGGAGCACGTTATAATGAACAAAGACCTGGGTCGATAGACCTAAGATGCAGCTTGAGCAGCTCGTCGGAGTCGAGGAGTCGTGGCAATCTCCGCAACGCGCGCTTGATGGTGTATAGAGATTGGAAGGTTCGACTTTCAAGTCCAGCATTCAACGCCATCTCTGGGTGCGAAAGCTTCACGTAAGTTGACGACTCAACATTAAAAAAAATTGACTGTGCTATTCTGATTGACTTGTATATACAGAGATACTTCCTTAGAAGATAATTACACGGCGAGTTCAACAAGACTCCGCTTGAATAGCACCGTGAGCTGTGGCCTAGTTTGCACGACAGCTATGCCTAGAGAGCTACGCAAACGAACATCTAGGCCTAACTACTCTATCCTCGCGGATCTTGAAGACGAGCTCGACGCAGGACCTTCCACCAGCGCTTTACAGGTGCGAGCGGAAAAAGATGCGTCCGGGAGCGAAAGCGATTTTGCTCCAAATGACGAAGACATCGATGCGCAAGCTGAAGAGGAAGAAGAGGAAGGAGACGACGAGGAAGAAATCCTATATGACCTCGAGGACGCCGACGCGTCTGTAGGACGGTCGTCTGCAGATGAAGACCCAGAGCCGACAATTTCGAAAAATACCATCCGGAAAGCGGCCAAGAAGAGCAGCGGAAAGCAAGACTCTACTTCAAAGACGAACGCGAATGCACTGCCAAGTGTACATCATCGTCACCGGGCGGTACCTATTTTTCGCTGGAACGGCAAAGTGGAGCGGCTCAAGGAACGTCCGCAACTGTTCAAAGAGCCTGTTATTGTGCCTACGAACAGCTGGTCTTACAACGATCAGGCGGCGAATAGGATTGGAAAATCCCATGGGTTGAACGCGGGCTCCGGACCACTATGGGAGCTCATGGAAGATAGAGGGTGGTATAAAGAGTCTTTTGAATGGGCAGAAGACGAGAACGAAGCATATAGGCGACCAAGCGTCCATGAAGACGTGAAGGTTCCGGAAGACTGGCAGATTCTGAGTCGTAAGTAAGCACACGTCCTCTTTCTATCGCCTCCTCTTGCTGTCAAAATGATTGTTTTGACACGACATTCATCTCTCCAGAGACGTAGCGGCATATTTGCCTTCAAATACGGACACTGATAACACCCCCTCGCCATCAATCTCGTGTTCATTCGGCAAAGTCAATCAACAAACTCGAGTAACTCTGAATGCATTTGACAGCATCAACGTCTCTACGTGAGGCTCATCTGCGTAGCGACGTATGAATCAATAAGCTGATGTCGACGAAGCTAGATACCTCCCAGGAAGTAATTCGTATGTGTTTAACGCAGGAGCAGGAGTCTGGGGACTCGACTGGTGCCCCATCCACCCCGACGACAGACAAGGTTCGTTTCCACAGTCTTACTACTATTGCCGCTTCGCTCATGACATGTGTAGCACGCGCATACAAGCAATATCTGGCCGTGGCTCCATTGCCGTCAAATTCTCACGCATATATGGTCGGAGCACGAGCCCAGAGACCAGCTTACGCTTGCATACAGATCTGGACACTATCTGCGTCTGACTCTGACGCTGGCGAGGACGAGGGCGCCGGCGAGGATAGTAACACTGATGGCGTCGTGCGCTGCGAGATGGTCCTCTGCGTCGAAAGCGGCGGCGCACGTGAATTGAAGTGGTGTCCTCTGCCGTCTCATGACTCTTACCAGCCCAATGTGAGTTTGGCGGTTCAAACATGATTCTTGTATATCAACTGACATTTGAAGTAGGCTTCCGGTTCTAATCCCTGCAAACTAGGAATCATCGCTGGAACGTTTGAGGATGGTTCAATATCGTTGTACGCTGTGCCAGACCCCGCAAACATACGGGCAAGAGCTCAGAATTCGGCAAACGCTGGACCTATTTTTGGTGAGAACGCAAACTGCCCACTGTGCTTGCCGACATCTGACCTTGATACGGTTTCTAGTGAAGCTATCAAACCCACTCTTGCGTCTTGAACTTGAGGACACGACATTGTGGTGCCTCGACTGGGCCAATAGCGATATCATTGCAGCTGGATGTGCGAATGGTATGTAAAAGTCTGGCCGTCCCCAATGATCTTGGTTCTGACCTTGGTCATATTAGGTTCTATCGTAGTATACGACGTCGGCACGGCACTTCGGGAAGGCATTACAGGAATCGACGAACGTACATTTCTTCCTCTGTTGTACTCGTATTGTATTCGCTGACGTCCCTACCTTAGACATCTTACCAACGCATTACTTCCCGGTACACCAATCTGCCATCCAATCTATAACGTGGGTCCGTGCGCCCACCGTCTCCGCCACTGGAGAGAGGACCGCAGACAACCCAACTGTGATCGCTACTGGAGGCTATGACGGTCTGGAGTGCTTCTCAGACATTAGAGAAAGGACTGGGGTGATCATGAACAGAACCAGAGGTCAGTCTTCTTTATGTAATACATATCCTTGTTCTGATCGTCAGTATGCTATTTGTAGAGGTAGTCAATAGCGTAGACTACTCGCCATTCTATGGAGGTCCCATCTCCGTCGGCCAGGAGAACACTGTCAAGGCGTACTCTCTAGCACCTGTCATGCTGGGACGCGGCCATAAATTCATGGAGCCCAACGGTCCTGTCTGGGTGCGTCAATTCATTTCCTCGGACGGAAAACTTGACTAATCACATACCTTCTAGAGTATCAAATCTTCTGACTATCATCCTCAAATCGCCGTCGGGGCGTCGGACGGTAGCTGTCACACTACGAATACCGTAAGGTCGACACGAAGAGGAGGAGCAGTAGTACGTCGTTGAATTTTCCAGCATAGCGTATATAGCAACCTGATTGAGGGTACACTCAGGCGTTCTTCGTCCACAAGATATACCAACTCGACTACAGTCGAAAGACTGGAGAGTACCGAATGCTAGAACGCTTCCTGCCCCAGGTAAACACCCATCAATCATCTCTGTCCTCTCCCTCGCTCTCTCTCACTAATTGCATTTCATGGCACGCAGGAGACCAAAGACCGACCCTCGGCCACCAAAGCTAAGCAACCCATCCCCATCGGCACAGGCGCATGGTCTCCCGGAGTCGGCGTCCAGCGTGTTGTGTGGAACTCAGGAAATGGATTGGCAGGAGCACCGCTGCTGGCGTCGGCGACTGGGAGTGGGCTGTGTAGGATAGACTGGCTGTTGGGTAGGTGGTATAAGGGTCGAGTACCGTATGTGACTGTTGAGGCGATTAGGCAGGAGGTGGAGGGTGAGGACGGGATGGAGGAAGATTCAGAGTAGGGACGTTGTCATGCTGCTGGTTTCTTGGGACTCGATGAGTTGCGGTCGTGTCGATTTTGCGGCTGTACGACTATGTCCTGTGCTAACCTGGTTTGCGGGGAGTCAAGGATTGTCAGTGGACGGGAAGGTGTACGCTCGGAGGGTGTGCCAGATGATCTGCGATGAAGAATACTGATATAGATTCTGAAAGTGTAAATACATGTACAGGAAGCAGTACGAGGTACTTAGCAAAACCTGTAGACTCTCCAAGGTAGATGACTGCTGGTATCGATCCCTCTCCACATCTCTACCAATGGCTGGCTGCTTGACCGTCTTCTAGGAGTACATTCGATTGGTGTGGCCGCTTTGATAGCCAGGTGGTCGGCCCTAAAGTCGATATGGGCTCTTACTGTTAGATCGCCTGGCCTGGCATGGGATGGTAAAAATTAGAGGCGATGGGGAGACAGGAGGACACCTCGACGGTGGGGCCGTAGAAGAGGAGGCTTCCATGGACATTCTTCCTCCTGACCTTGCTGTGCCGATGCAGGATGTCGAGAGAAGAAATAGCGGTGGAATTAGCGCGAAATATGGTCCAGCCGAGTGCGTAGTGCGAATAGACTGGTTGATGTCACAGACAGGCGACGAGGGAGAGTTTTGGGATGTAGGAAATTTAGGAGGTCAGAGGGGTGGGCTGCGATTGCAAAATAAAAATCTGGACGAGGAGGAGAGTGGTGAGCGGGATGAATCGGAAGGAGAGGAAGAGGGCAGACGAGTGGCGAGGCTGAGGGCAAAGGGAATTGGCGAGGCGAATTTGCGATCGCGTGTGTTTGACCCAACTCCGACCACTGCCCAATCTCAGCTGGGCTTCTTCCGACCTCTCACCTTCCTCGTCGCAGTCAGCTCTTCTTGTCTTGAACTGTTCTATCTTCTCGCTGTTTGCTCGTCGACTGGCGCACACGTTAAATTCCTGGCTGCCGGAGATACTTGGCGAATGCGGCGGGGTTGGAGGTCGGGGGTGATAGCGGTATCAAGCACACTCAAAGGCCATTGTCGCCGCCAGAAGTCGTGTTGCTGAGGTCTTCGATGGATCACACACTTGTCGGACAATGGACAGACCGGATGCTGGACATAGTTCGCTAGTGGACTACAGGTCCTGCTCATCGTCGCCGTCGGTGGACAGCATGAAGAGCTCTCCAACGGTAGGATAATTCGGGCTCTCTGACCAGCTCACTCATTCCTGAGGTGAGCTCGTCGTATGGCCAGTCGCCATCCGGCTGATGCTGACTTCGTGACACTAGCCGTCGTTGTTGGGCAGGCGGGCGGGCGGCAAAACTGTCGGGCAAGTGGCCATCACAGGTCCTCTCTTCATGAGTACCACCACCTCAAAGGTGTCGGTCTCAAGGTACGTCTTGCATTTTGCTGCACACATCTTGAAAATCTTGAGCACCCTTCGTTGTCGATTTGGCGAGATCACATCCTGAGGAGGTTCAAATCCAGCCTCGGTGTCGGTAGGCAAACTGCCTGCTTGATCTTGCTGATTGCACGCATTTGCACACGCAAAGGACTTTCTTCATTCACACTATCAAAAGAATGGTGAATGAGGAACGTTTTTTCATGGTGGAAGAGCAAAGACAAACTTGCATCGCGTATCTTTGTCGCCATCACGTCGGGTCACGTCACGGTGTAACGGGTGTGACGTCGGTCCTCGCGCTTCTTAGAGACTTTGGGGTTCGATTCCTGATGGAATCTATGCCAACGGTGCAAAGCCACAGCATGCCCAACGAGGAGGGGATTTGCTCTATTGAGATGGATTAGTATTTGTGGATACAGATTGGGCTGACCTGGTCGTCCAGGGACCTAGGATGGGGCAGTGTTGTACTTTGCAATGAGGCTCCCCTCAGACGGTTCTGCCAAATCCGACAAGAACACCTATATTAAATGAGCACTTGGCTGACCATTTTGTTAAACTCACAGTGAATTCTTGGACTTCGTTGGTCCAGCTGTTCTTACGGGCAAGTGCACGGGAAAGGGTGCTTGAATTGTTGACAGACAATCATGCGCCCTTTCTCGCGCTCTTCCTACAAGAATGAGTCCATGCGGTCATTGCTTTCATTTGACTTAGGCTTCTGCACTGCGGACGTCACGTCGAGCACTTGCGCAAAGTTGAACTGTTCAGGTAGCAAGGCCAGAAGATCGAGCGGAAGCTTTCAGTGATGGCGTTCGCGGAAGCATCTCAAGGTTCACGGGGCTATTTACCAAATCCGCTTTCGACGCGATCCTAGTCAGTTTGGACATTTCCTTAAACAGCGACGCTCTGCCTCATCTCCACGCTACCCCGTAATGCGACAAATCGGCTGGGCGGGATTCTCAAGCTCGCGGCTCGTCCCATAAAGATCGCCTCTAAGGGCTTTCGCTCTTTCTTTCACTCTCCATCACCACCATCACCTCCTGCACTCACTGCTCCCCACCCCTAGCACACTCCTTTTCTGCTGCTCGCCTGCCTGCGATGCCTCACACTCGCTCTAAGCTCACTCTAAGCTATTCTACGGTGCGGAGGGCGTCGTCTCAACCGGCACTCCGCTCGCAATATTTCCCCAACTCCTTGCCCTCCTACAATCCCCGAGCTCCTTCACGTCACTCCCATCGCTCAGCCGCGAAGAATATGCCTCCTTCCTACGATGATTTGATGGTACGCGACTCTTCTTTAATGCCTAGGTACGAAACTCATTAGACGTGTCATTTACAGAGCACGGTAGACCACCGCTACATCGAACAACCACCTCACTATCGCTCCAGCTTTGCATTGGTACGTCTCGCAGGTCGTTTCTTTGTACTCCTTTGCCTCCTTCTTATCTCGTCGCCGTCGCATCTTCAGTCTGATATCTGGGAAGAAGACGAATATGAAATTGAGATATCCAACGTCCTCCCGGGTTCGCCAGAATACGAAGACAGCATCCAGCTCGAACGCAAGCGTACGCACTTCTCCAAAAAGGTTGTCGTGAGTTGATTCTTCCGCTGCTCTTACACCCAATCGATCTTGACGTCTTGACGACGACGCAGGCCTTCGTTCTCTCGCTGCGACACAAGTTGCAGAGAAACGGCGCTCAGCCAGTCACCAACATCGGTCACAGCAAGCACTTGGACCTTCTCGCTTGAGGAGCTATATCGCACGTCAGAGATTCCAGCAACGCAGAAACCACCACTCGCAAAAGGCTTATCGCACCCATCACATAAAGGCTCTTCCAAATCACACGCGTCGAAAACATCTTGAGGTTGTTTGTCGTTCCTCTTGCTCATCTCCATCATCTTGCTTCTTGGTCGTCGGTTGGTGCCCCGCAAATCTGTATTCATAGCACTCATATCTCGCTCGCCTCTCTTTCTAATCACGTGAACCGCATCATCCTGTATAAATCATCTGTCCATATGGTCGTCGCTGTCGTCGATCCATTTCTTGATATCTTGCAGTCTTGCTCTCTACCATATCCTTGCAGTAGTTTTTTGATCACACCCGTTTGTAATGTCGATAGTCGAATTTCTGCCAATAGTCGCTGCTCTTGATGAGCCCACACTCGCAATCACACGTATAAAGGTTGGATGAAAGAACGAGTGAAGATGTCTGGACACCGGGCACGGCGACGACGAGGAAGTGGTCGCGTCGACTCATCGCTGGGTTGCGGAGCCGACGCGAGCGGCACGCGCATTCCCAAAACGGACGACGCGTTCGACTCATTTACAGCGCGCTTACACGACCTTACGTAACAAACATGTCTTTCCTTTCTGCACTTCGTCGACCACCAGCAGCGGTGCGGCTCAACGCGTCGTATCGTGCGACGCCATGTCGGTCTGTGAGCACTAGCATCCCAGCGGCGAGCGACAAGCCAGCAAAGGCCTCTGCGACAGGTGAGCTCGCTGGGTTCTTGAAACGTGGTCGACTTTGCTGACAGCAATCCAGCGACGCACACGATCTCTTCATGTACTGAGGGTACCGTCCTCGGAGGTTTGAACTGGCTCAAGGGTCAAGCACCAGTCACCGCTCTGGCGGATGAAGAATACCCGCCATGGTTATGGAAGCTATTGGACCCCAAGGTCATACCGGATGACGGGCCTGGCGGACAGGGTGAGAAAGTCAGGTTGAGGAAGGAGAACAGAAAGAAGATTCGGGATGTGCAGTTCATGAAGACACAGTAGCTGAGCTCAGGTATGTGCTCGTGTTTGGGGGGAGATTTGTCTCTTCGTTGACCTTTGCGAACAGTATTTGCTGGAACAGGTCATGGAAAATTACTCTTGCATATACAGCTTCCCATAATAGGAACATCTTCCGCCTCACATTACTCTGGAACGACTTTACATGCATGGTTCACTTCAAGGCGTGTGCTGTCAATAGAGCGTCATTTAGTTGCTCTTTCCAATGATGTGTACCACTCTCACGGAGGATCCGCCCGAGTCTCTCAACTGGATGCTTGAATTTTGCGTCGGACGAGTATGCACACATCACAGATCACAGCCCATTGGCTCAACTGTTTGCTTGATGCTCGCTTCTGCGTCCTCCAGACTTCTCGGCTCGAAGGCTAGTCTGGTCCAATACTGGTCGGAGATGTTGGAACCTCAAGTTGGTTGCAGTCACGTCCGTAATAACGGTCTGGCAGGTCCTGGTCAAGCGCTGACGAGGCTCGAATCCTGGTCCACCCTCCATGTAACTACTCATCCCTCATTTTCCACCACTGGTCTCTCATACCACGCCGATGGACTTCACTATTGGTAGGAGTGTGGGAGGAGTATTCGGAGCATTGCCATTCGAGTTCTCTCGCTGAGTGCCCTCCGCGCCGCTGATCACGCTCCGTCGCTCCCTCGAAGTTGATATCATGGCGCAAGTGTCTTCCTGATATCGCTGAGCATGAAAGCCTACTTCTTGCCACGATTTTCTACCCTACGCGTACTGTAGAACAACTGCAGAACCCTTCTCATGGAATATTACGCTTGCCAAATTTGCAAAAGCAAGATTTGTCATCAGTTTGATGTTGTTAGGATTACACCCAGATTTGGGACGTCGCTCAAGCCTGTGCGTCTCAATTTTTCTGTAGCCCAACTCTCCCTCGCAAAACGAACACACCTCCGCTCATTTACATTTCAAATCATGGCATTCGGTGAGTAATATAGTATCATGCATGATCCAACTTTTTCTGACTGTTATCACAGGTGATTCAGGCGGACGCGGCGGATTTGGAGGTGGTAGAGGTGGTGGTCGCGGCGGATTTGGAGGAGGTAGAGGTGGTGGACGTGGTGGATTCGGTGGTGGTGACAGAGGTGGATTTGGCAGAGGGGACAGAGGTGGATTCAGAGGTGGACGTGAGTCAGCTCATTATACTGGAGCGTACAATATTCTGAAAGTTCTGCAGGCGGAGGTGTCCGTGGTGGAGGTATTGCAAAACGCGGCGGCGACAGAGGTCGTGGCCGAGGTGCCCCCAGAGGACGTGGCGGAGGACGAGGCGGTGCCCGGGGTGGTGCCAATGTTATCGTCGAGCCCCACAGGCATCCCGGTATCTTCATCGCGAAGGGCAAGGACAGCATGCTTGTCACTAAAAACCTCGTGCCTGGAGAGGCAGTATATGGTGAAAAACGTATCTCTGTGGAGGGCGGAGTGGAGGGGACCAAGGTCGAGTACCGTGTGTGGAATCCTTTCCGTTCAAAATTGGCGGCCGGTGTCCTTGGCGGTTTGGACCAAATATTCATTGCGCCTGGAAAGAAGGTGCTGTACCTTGGGGCAGCCAGTGGTACTAGTGTCAGCCATGTCGCTGATATCGTTGGCCCGGTATGTTCATAGCAAGTTTGTCTTTTCCCGTCCTTTCTAAATATTGAACCTTTTCTGCAGGAGGGTATTGTGTACGCTGTAGAATTTTCACCGCGGTCAGGACGTGATCTAATTGGCATGGCCAAGAAACGTACCAACGTTATCCGTGCGTCGGACCCCTCTCTTTTCGTGCACTGATATTCACATTAGACTATACAGCTATTGTCGAAGACGCTCGTTCACCTGCAAAATACAGGATGCTCCTGTCAACCGTGGATGTCATTTTTGCCGATGTTGCTCAACCCGATCAAGCACGTATCGTAGCTCTGAACGCGGACTACTTCCTGAAGAACGGCGGGCATGTGGTCATTTCGATCAAGGCCAGTTGTATTGACTCTACCGCCCCACCAGAGGCAGTCTTCGCGAAGGAGGTACAAACCTTGCGGGAGAGCAAATTCAAGCCGTTGGAGCAGATCACTCTGGAGCCTTACGAGCGAGACCACGCTATGGTTTGTGGTAAGCAGTCCGTTCAGTTGCCTTTAGTGAATTTATCTGACGTAGTTGTTCTTAGCTACATACCAGAGACACGCTTAGTATTGACGAGTCGAACGAAGTGTCCCATGTCCCACTGCTTCCCGTCTCTTGTTGCATCTTCTGGTCTCTTTTGTGCATCTATCTGTTGTATCTATCCGCGAAAGTAATCTCGTACTGCTGTCCTTTGTCTATACATTTCTCTTCATTTGTAACTGCTGGAGAGACCTCGGTCAGAGATCGTATCAGCGTCGGCGCAGTAATACGTGGCAGCAGACGCTCAGTATGAACGAGCATAACTGAGAGCTGCGCGTATTTCGGTGGCAAACTTCGCCTTATTCGTTGGTTTCAGTAAGGCGTGTCCTGACCGACACATCTTGGCTACCTTTTGTTCCATGACCGTTGCGCTTTTACTCTGCTAATCTGCCGGACACCCAAATTCGTCGTTCAAGTCGATGAAACGATCGGACTTTACTCTCAACTTCGGCTCACCACCTGGCTCTCCACGCACCTCTTCAGAATTCGAGGAAATCAACTATACACATAGCATCACAGATTCAAGCTCCCCGGACAACTCTCTCAGCTGGACTGCAGTGTCACGTCGGGAGGAGGACCTACCACTTCACTACATGAACGAGGACATAGCCCGGCGGCGGGTCGCTCGTCCTCAGGGGGGAAGCGGCCAATATGACGAGCAATACGCACCTGCCAGCGCGAAGCACAAGGGAGACTTTGTGGAATACGATGATGGAGGGAAGGATGTGTACAGCAAAATGAGGGCTGCAAAGGGTCCGGCTGGCAGTGGACGTGTCCACCGACCTCCGCCTCCACCGCCCACAACCATTGTACGTCTCAACTTCGCTCAGTTCTGTCCTTTGACACTAAGTCTACTGTATTAGGGCGAATTCATTCAGCAAAACCTCGAACATATACCACCCGTGATCTACACTCTGCTGTCGTGCTGGACCCGCTTCCATGCCATTGGCGCATCCGACCTCGTCATATGGGATGAAGCACATTTCGGCAAGTTCGGTAGTTACTACCTCAAACGAGAGTTCTACTTCGACGTACATCCTCCCTTGGGCAAGATGCTGGTTGGCCTGGCGGGTCTGCTCTCTGGCTACGATGGTAGCTACGACTTCAAGAGCGGGGAGAAATACCCGGACCACGTACCATTCGTAGCCATGCGGGTCATGTTGGCTTGCTTTGGGGTTGGGATGGTTCCTTTAGGCTGGTATACCGCAGTTGAACTTGGGATGTCCTGGAGAGCTTGCCATTTGGTCGCGCTGATGGTTCTCCTTGGTACGTGACGTTTTATTAGCAAATAACGCTCAGCATTGACTGGTGGATATGCAGATGTTGCGTGGTTGTGTATCTCTCGTTTCATTCTACTGGATTCTATGCTCCTGTTCTTCACGCTCCTTACGGTCTTTTGTTTGACCAAGTTCCACAATCAACAATATCAGTGAGTCTGACATCCCAAAGGCTAGAGAGACAACAGCTAATATCTATCACAGGCCGTTTTCGTTCGACTGGTGGTCATGGCTTACTTTTACTGGACTCTCCATTGGCTGCGTGACAAGGTGAAGTTCAACAAAGTTTCCGTATGCTGTCGAGCTGATGTCGAGAAGTGTAAAAATGGTTGGTCTCTTTGTGACCGCCCTGGTTGGTATCTATACTGTTGAAGACCTCTGGGAGAAGTTTGGCGATCTAAAGTTGACCTGGGTAAATCTTACTTGGAGTTGCTGGCTTGCTAAACATTGCTGATAGACTTCGTAGCGCGACCAAGCAAGACATTGGGGTGCACGAATCGCGTGCCTCATCGTCTTGCCCATCCTGGTGTATATGGCCTCGTTCAAGATACACTTCCTGATCCTAAACCACTCAGGAACAGGCGATGCTCAAATGAGCTCCTTATTCCAGGCCAATCTTGTCGGAAACGACTTCACCAATAACCCCTTGGGTCGGTCCACAACACGCATTCATTTATGAACGTTGGGTGCTAACTCCTTCATCAGATATTGCATTTGGCTCTAAAGTAACCTTGAAGAACGCCGGGTTTGGAGGCGGCTTGCTTCACTCTCACGTTCAAGCGTATCCTGTTGGTTCCAGCCAACAGCAAGTGACTTGCTATCACTACAAGGATGATAACAACCAGTGGAACATCATACCCTCCTGGAGCGAGCCGCCTTACAATCCCGAGGAGCCAATCAGGTTCCTCAAGGATGGTGACACTATCCGCCTGCAGCACACTCCTACCACCCGGAACCTTCACTCGCATCCTATCCCTGCACCGGTGACGAAGCTGAACCATGAGGTATCCTGCTACGGAAACGCTACCATCGGAGACGACCAAGATCACTGGATTGTCGAGGTAGTGGACGATCTCAAACAAGGCAAGAAAGAGAAGGTCAAACGTATCAATTCCATGACGACGCGCATGCGTTTCCGTCACAAGTTGATGGGATGTTATCTGAGGGCTGCGAACACTGTTCTGCCGCAGTGGGGTTTCAAGCAGATTGAAGTCAGCTGCGACAAGGAGAACAATCCTGGAGATGATCACACGTACTGGAATGTCGAGAGTCACTGGAATGAGCGTCGTGAGTATAAGCCATGCGCCAAAGACGTATAGAGATACTGACAGTCACTTGCAGTCCCTCCTGGCGATACCAAGTTCTACCGCTCTCCATTTTTGCGCGACTTCTGGCATCTGAACGTCGCCATGATGACTTCTAATAATGCCCTCATCCCCGATCCCGACAAAGCCGATATCCTTGCATCCAAGCCCTTGGACTGGCCATTCCTTCGTCTCGGTCTGCGGATGGCGGGTTGGGGTGACACTCAGTTGAAGTACTATCTGCTTGGTACACCCATCATTTGGTGGGGTAGCGCTGCCAGTTTGATCCTGTCCCTCGTTGTGACCTTGGTCTACTTCATGCGCCAGCAGAGGAAGGTTGTGGATATGGAACCAAGTGAGTTCGATTACATCCGCGTTCTTGTTTTCATTACTGACAACTGTATAGGAGAGTGGGATCACTTCCTGTATGTTAGCAAGATTGCTTTCCTGGGCTGGTTCCTACACTTCGGTGAGTAGCCATCTCCCGTCCACAGACATTATGACGCTGACGCATTGCGGATCACAGCACCCTTCATGGTCATGGGTCGTGTCACATACGTCCACCACTACGTGAGTCCTGTTCGTATCCTTCTCAAGAACCTCTCCCTTACTCTCTTCGCATCACACAGTTGCCCACCCTCTACTTCGCAGTCCTGATGTTCGCACACTTGACCGACCACTTTGTGTTCAGCTCACGCCGATTGTCGGAGCGCACGAAATGGATCGTCTTCGGTCTGTTCGTATCATCGCTCGTTGGATCGTTCTGGTGGTTCAAGGGTGTGGCGTTTGGAATTGACGGACCCATCAACGAACATTGGGGACTGCAGTGGCGTGAGGTAAGTCTTTTCTATTCCTGTCCTCTGTACCTTGTGTTGACCAAAATGTTTTTGTTTTTGCAGACATGGAATATCTACCAAGAGTCATAAGCTCTTCCTTCATCGCTTGATTTCATTGTCTGTATATGCACACCTTTTTTGTGTCGTACGTAGTGACCCATTCTCATCCCCTCACCCACGGACAATCTTTCATTGTCTGATGGGATGAGCGTATCTTTTCGAAGTTCCCTACTAGTTCCTAGAGAATAATTATCTATACATACTGGCGTACCTGTCCATATCCTTACCAAAAATCATTCGTGATCGGATATTTCGCGTGTAGACATATGTGCGGACGGGTTTGATTCGAAAGAGATGAAATATGATGGGCAGAAGCAACGCCCACGAAATCTACCCTACAGGAACAAACTACGAACAAAACATGCGACGAGCAAAAAAGCAACTAAGTACTACGGTAAGTGATGTATGTAGGTATCATACTTGAAGTCAAAATCATGCTACTCAAACATTCAAACTTGTTGCGCATAAGTCCGTGCACCACCTACAGCCCCGACACGCCTATAAAACAACAGGTACGCACACCGGTCGTCGCGCTCCTGGCCGCCTACGAACACGTCGTCTGCGCGCACATCCGATACGAGCTCGTCGTCGATCCGGATCCATGCCGCCCGGGGACGGTCGGACATGTCTCGGTTCGGGTGCAGGACGTCGAGGGTGTAATGGCCGCCGGAGGCGGATTGGCCGTGGTGGTAGAGAACTACACGAGGGATAAATTAGGTCATAAGCAGGTAAGTGACGGGAGGGGTTGCTTACCACCAAAGAGCTGGTATTTGATAGGTTGTGTCGCTCTGCGAGTCGGTGCTAGAAGTTCTATATAGCGGATGAGTGAGCTGATATGCATGTAGAAAAACAGAGCAAGGACGTACCAGGCGCGATCTCCAACTCAGGCCCATAAGCAACCTGCTTGTTGATCTTGACCACATCGCCTACATTCGTGTCGTACTGGAACCGCTTGATGTGCAGAACCAATATCGGGGGGACGCTCTCGATCAACGTTTGCTGGGTGGCCTCGATGACTTGGCCGGGTCGTGTCGGAATGCTGATCTGCACGGGTTGCGGGTGCGAGAGGTACTGGAGGGCGTCTTGGACGGTCTTGACTTGCTCGCGCTATATGAAAATAAAGTCAGAAAAAGAGGTGAGGTGAGAAAGAGAGGTGAGGTGAGAACGAGAGAGGCCATACCGAGATGTCGAGACGGAGAGACCGCCAGTCCTCGACCATGACCGAGTCTCGCTGATGCGGTGCGCGTAGTGTTGACCGGTTCTTGCCACCGAACATCCGAGTGATAGGTGACTCTGTCGACTTGGTCTGTCCGAATAATGAGATATAAATATAGCCTAAGATGTGTGATGAAACTGACCGCTCGTGTCACTACCGACTTATTTCGCTTGCCCACCTCAAGCCAGCCAGACGCCTGAGTAGCAGGATCCTCCTCAGGTTCTTCGACAACCTTGGGCTTTGGAGGTGATAGAGAGGTGACGATGGACAGAAGCTCGTCCTCGAGGGTGTCGAGGAAGAAACCCAGGAACTCTTCGGCGTCTTCTTGATAACCACCCTGAGATGAAGTTATCAATAAAAAGACCTGATTAGCAGAGGCAGACATGGTCACTTACAACCATACCAGCGAAGCGTTTCTTCTCCTTCATTACATCATAGATGTACGTAGGGATGAACGAATCCAAATCATAAAAATCGTCCTCTTCACGTTCCTTCCCCTTCGACTTCGGGTCAGTCTTGGGTTCAGGCATGAACTCCTTCAAGAACTGGATCGTCGAATCCACCAACGGCGTCGCCTTGCTCCCATCTTTCTGCGACCCAACCACAGGTCCAGCGAGGTGCTTGCCAAGCTCAGTGAACAGCCGGTTGAACGGAGGGCAATAGACGAGGACTTGGAGGATGGTGTTAGCGAAGCACATGTTGCCGGTGTTGATGAGACCGCGAGGTCTAATCTTTGGGGGAGCAACAGGGCCAGTGGGACCATTGTTGATCAGAGTGACGAGCTCGGGACGAGCGGAGACGGAAGACTGGCCACCGGGTGCACCGGACGAGGCACCAGAGCCAGAGAGTGCGGAAGCAGGAATCGAGAAACCAACGACAGACGAAGTAGGAAGTCTAGACTTGGATGAGGATGCAGTCGCGTCTGCGGGCTGCTGAAGAAGTGATGCCCACGACTTCACCACAGGCTTGGGACGAGCAGGCGCAGGCGCAGCAGCTGGTGCAACTTCAGCGGGGACAGCAGACTCTACGACTTTCTCAGAAACGACGGGACCTGCCGATGCAGTGACTTCCATCGTCTCAAGGGGTTTGGACGCCGGAGAAGGCACTGTAAGAGAAACAGAAGTGTTCGTCGACAGCGGGGATCCGGGAACAGGGGTGTCTGGAGCGGTAGAGCACACGGAAGTCGTCTCGGTGGCAGAAGACGACAGCGCTTCAGTATGCTCTGGCTCAGGCGAAGCGTCCTTGGATGCCGCGTGAGAAGCATTGTCGTCTACCACAGCATCTGGTACGAACGCAACGGCCTTGGCCTTCACTTTAGGTGAAGCCACAGGACTGGGAAGTTGGAGCGCTTTCTGAATAACGCGGTCAGGTGGGTTCGCGCGAGGCGAAATGATGATGCCAGGAGCATCTGACGGGCGACCCTTACGTGACCATATCACCCACGAGGAATCGATGGCCGGGAACTGAGGAGAAGTAGGTGCAGGCTCTACATGGTCTTCTGAAGGGAGCTCTGTATGATCAGGGACCGGTGAGGACTCAGCTGCAGGTGCCTGTGATACCTGGGGTGATGTCGGTTGCGCAGCCGTTACAATAGCGATGACTTCAGGCTGAGGCTGAGGGGGTGAGTGCAGTGGTGGTTGCAGGTGTTGATGCTGCGGGGGCGGTGGCTGCGGAGGAGGGTGTGGCGGGTGAAGAGGTACGTCGTGCTGTGGTTGTGGCGGAGGCAGCATAGACAGCTGTTTTGGTAACGGAGACAACGGCTGAGTTTGCCATGTAGGAGGGTATGATCCGTTGGCTTGTGGATAAAAATGCGGGGAATAGGGTACTTGCGCATGCGGAGTGAATTTTGGTGGTTGATGAGCATTATATGGACTTCCTGGATGGCCTAATGGTGAGGTTAGCGGCTGAGGCGGTGGTGGAACGTAATGGTAGGGGTAAGGTTGATGGTAGTTGGGGCCTGGTGGATTATGGGGGTGATAACCACCGCGATTTGGGTGGTTTGGTCGTGGAGACGCGGGTTGGTGGTTGTGAACAGGGTGAGTGGGTCCGGTCATGGGAGAATGCGGATAGTAATACTGAACACCGTTGGGGTTGGGGACGTAGCCATACTGTGGCGGAGGTGGCGGCGGGGGCGAAGAATGGTTGTAATACGAGGAGGGTCCCGGGTGTGAATACTGCGTACGCTGGTTCGCCATGTAAAGGCAATCGCTGCAGAAAACAAGCCGGGCACGAGACAACAGTCAGGACGCGTATACGTAGTCACACGAGACGACGAAATGAACACTCACAGAATGTTAAGATATCGGAGAGTTACTGAATGCGAGTACGACTCATAAACAATGCAAGATTCGTCCTACTTTGCCGACGCTGGGGAGGATGCGAGGAGTTATCAGATCACGGACAGCGTGATGATCCCTAAATCAAGGCGGAATGTATCTGTGAATATAAAGATGTTATTTGTGAGTTTACTACGTTTTCAAGATAGCAAAGAAAAGTATACCGTACACAGAATGGATGAATACAAAACGGCGTGGAGAGGAGGAAGAGGTCCTTTGCAGAGAGTGAGTGACGTGAGCTTGCTGTCAGTGTGCGACCGTGACCATTGGTCACACACGGTATATGTCACGCCCAAGTCCGTTTCTCCGAGTCACGCTCTCTGTTCTGTTCCGTTCGCTCTCTTTTCTTGGACCGCGTTCCTCTGTGTCCTACGACACCCATTTGATTGCAACGAGTAGTGCATTCGGATGTACTGCGATATATCTGCAGTCTCATGGCCATCGAAATCACCGAGGACCATCCTCTCTCACTGGAATTGACCAGTTTACGCACGGCCGTGTCGCGGTATCAGGTGTGTACAGCTCCAGACCTGCTCTATCCAATCATATGCTCATCTACTAACGCGCAGGTTTCCTTACTAGCATGAAGCACACGCAGCATCTGTCAAGCTACAACGGCATTCGTTGGATACAACCCATGCCCTGGAGGGTGCGCGTCTTCTCGAGCAGGAGAATCAGCGATTGGCCGCGGAAGTCGCGGTCCTTCGAGCCACCCCAGACGTGACGCCACATCCCGCTTCACTACAAGTCCCAGAGCTTACCCTTGCACTACGGAAACTCTCCGACAAATTGACGTTTACTGAGGAAGCTCTCGTCGAACGGACGAACGAGCTGGCGACAGCCCAGAGTGCCTTGACACAGTCGCAACTCGAGGTCAAGAATGCGCAGTCGCTTGCTGCCGAGGCCAGGAACCGCGAAGCGGCAGTGAGGTCCCAGGCGCTGGTTTTGGAGCAGAAAGCAAAGGCTGCGGAGGAGGAGAGAAAGATGGTCGATCTCGTCGTGCAGGAATACGCTGATCTAGTACGGTCGCTGGAAGGTCGTGCAAGGGGACCGCGTCCGTCCATCCAGATCACTCGTGAAGCTAGCAGCTCCAGTGTCACTCTCGTCGAGTCTCTCGCTGAAGGCAAGAACGGACTCCAGAAGCTCTTGGAGGAATTCAACAGCGAGTCCGAGAGACATGCTGCTGATATGTTTCAGCTGCAAGGGAAGCTAGCCGCGTTAGCCGCCACACTGGAGTCAGAACACAAGAACTCGGATGCCCTTCACGCCCAGCTTGCTTCTGCGCTTACCGAATTGGAGAAGCACAAGGCTGACGATAAAACCGCTGCGAAGATGGTTTCGCGCTATATGTAGGTCTCAAATTCCATCGGTATGCAGCTTCATTCTAATAGACGCGGTTTCAGGAAGTTTTCGCAAACTACTACGAACTCGTTGCAGAAGGCCATGGAAAATCTGAAAACTCGACATGTTGCCACTACCGCCACATTGGAAAGTCAGATCGACAGTTTGCAGAAGTCCCTCCAATTTGAACGCCGACAATCCGACACTCTCCGACATGCATTGGACGAACTTTCTGAAGATATTTCACGTGAAGCATATGGTCGTCGTCGGGAAATATCACTGCGTTTGGCTGTACTCGGACGTGAAGAAGGCCTTGCAGAAAGTCTGCGGCGTTGGACCAGGAAATCCAAGGAGTCTTTCGCTCGGGTGTTGTCAAAACAATCGGAACCCACAGACAACTCGCTTCTCGTGACAGTATTCGATAGGATCATGCACGATGCTGAGCATCTTTTAGAGTCTCTTAACGGATTGCAGAGCTATGAGGACGAACCTGCGCCAGGGTCGGTTGCACGGATTCTTGCAGCTCAGGACGCGGTGGCGACACTCACGCGCGAACTGCACCAAGAGACTTCGCGTCGACTGGAAGATAAACGCCGATTGACACAGCTCGAACCCCCCGATGACGACTCAACTCTGGAGACCATAGTATCACCTGTCGCGGAAGCCGTGTCTCCGAATGCAAACGACGGGGCTGGCTCTGTGTTGCAATTGACAAATCCTCCCAAACGGACAGTCTCCCTCTCCCCCTCTCCCTCTCTTCCCAAGACAGTCGCAGAATCAACTTCTACCAATGGCTCGTTGGACGATGTCAGCACATCTCGCTCACAAGAGGACACGCCACAGACCCCTTCCACCCCATCTTCAATCCTTCATGAGTCTTCTTCGATCCCACCTATCTCGCCCAGTGTTCTGGATATGTCCCAGTTGGGTTCCAGCGCTGATACTCTTTTCACGTCTTCTCCAGCGACACCAACGCATGCATCCCAGAAGCTCTCCGACTTTGATGCTCTGGACAAACAATCAGAGCTCTCTCAGCCATCACCCCACCTTCAACCGATGTTCACCGACAATGCAAGGACACCGCAACACCCCGTGGAAGATCTTCTGACATCAGAGCGTCCTCTCAGCGACGCAGGGAACGTGGACCAAGACGATGTATTCAACATCTCTGTACCAGAAATACTCGTTCCTTCTGCTCAGCCCCCCGTCTCATCAGAAGCTCAGGAGGAGATCGACAACCCAGGACCTCCGTCTGATGAATTGGACCCGATGGTACCCCCGATATCGTTTCCAATCGGACCACCCTCCGGAGAGAGCGCTGCGGCTGAAGTCGATGTTAGTCAGTCTGACTCTCATGTTTCCGAAGTGCTTGCGACCCACAGCCCAGCTACCATCTCTACTGCGTCATCCCTACAGCGGGAACCTTCGCCTGCCCCGGACATTGATATCCAGCAGCGTCTGCTTGGTGATCTGCGCACTACTCAGCACCGATATGATGACCTGCAGCGGTCCTTCAGGGACAGCGATCTCGCGCTCAAGGATCTGAAGAGAGACGTTGCCAATCTTCCAGATAACCTGGAAATGGTCCTCGTAGTTCAGACTGCCGTCGAACGGCTGAAAGACTTCAACGAAGACGCGCGAGTNGAACTGGAGATCCGCATATCTGACGAGGAGCGGATCTATACGGGGTACACCACCTTGCTCTCCGTTCCTGGCGCCATCTCCGAGGAGGTGGACGTGAACGAGCTGGAGAGCGAGATCGAGGCGTTCGTGTCTGGGACGGAGAAGGGCGTGACGAAGGCGATGCATCAGCTTACGCGCAAGCTAGACGACCTCCAGCATGACATAGCGTCAGTCAAGCTCACCGTGCATGAACTCGCTTCTTCTGCAGAGCAGCAGCAGGAGTCGGACGCAGCTGCTGTCTTGCCGAGTGGGTGGGGAGCATGGACGGGCGTATTGTTAAGTCCTTCTCGTCCGAGCAGTCCTGCACCTGCAACCTTTGGGTCTGTCATGACTAGCCCCCGGCTACGGCATTCCACGTCCTTGTCCCGCGTCAACTCCCAGCTGAGCACTGACTCTGATAGTGGGAGCCTCCTCCATCCCGGCAACACCAGCAACCCCTTCGCGAGTCTGGGGTTGCGTATCCCGATGCCCGCGCGCATAATACCGCGTCGTCCGTCTGTGGTCCCCGGGGTAGGTTTAGGAAGACCTGGTCCGCGTCCTAGAGTGTCCTCGGCGTCGGCGATGTATCTGCTAGGGTTGGGCGCGAGGAAGAGCTCATTTTCGAGTTCGACGCCGGGTCCGGGGAGTCCGATGGCGAGGCAGGTGTCGGTGACGGAGTCGGTCGTTGAGTCTGTTGAGTCCGATGTAGAGTAGTTCATTCTGCACCGTTTGTGTTATACCATCTACCCCCTAGTATCCGGGCGTCTGTAGTACCGATAACAGAAAGACTTCTTCAAACATTGCAACTTCTCTTCGCCCATCATCCTCCAGGCCTCAATATTACTGTTCTAATTTGGTTCTGCTAGTACTTACTCCATTTCTTTGACTGTGAGCGCGTTGCGACTCGCACCGGTCGCGGTCACACACAGCGTTGGTGGACGGAAAAACGCGATGCATATGGAGTTACTCGCCTGGCTCCATAGGGACATGACCCCGGTGGGGGCATGCGCAATGGCAACGCTGACCCTTCCCATCATGCATCGTGCGGGTGCCGAACCTCGAGAATTCCGGGCCCGCAGATGTATATATAACCCTTCAGTCGAGCTCGTCGCGATGTCTCGACACACATTGACATCAAGGCTGAAGACCCCTCCTTGAACTCACCCCTTTGACTCTGTTGCACGACAGGATCTATTGGTTCAAATATGCCTGGTCCTTTTGTGCGCAAGGTGAGTTCAGCAGCTTGTTCAACGCACGGGCAATACTCATGTTCACGTTTGTATGATTCTTTTCAGATGCGCGGCTTGGCCCTTTTCGCTGCGTGTCTCGCTGTCGTCCTCCCTTCGGCATTGGCGGATAGTCCTACGCTTTTGAAGACAACTTTCAGGTCAACATTGTATGTAGCATACCATTACCACTACGTGATATCCACTGATAATTCTGAACAACAGGCTACCGTTCGATAATACCGCAAGCAAAGTTGCCGGTGAGGTCATACATGGGCAGACGGAGTCACTGACCAAACCTTTGCCAATTAGAGTCTTCTGTTGACGCACCGACTACCAATGCAGTGTTGAAAGTTGTCACATCAGGTGCGTCACAATTTCTCGCCTTCCGTTTTATTTTGTCTCATGCCAATGGTTCCACCATGTCAGTCAAAGCCGGAAATGACCAAACCTTCGCCAACGTTCTAATCGACACAGGTAGTGCGATACTGTGGGTCGGAGGGGAAGTGGCGTATGAGCCCGGTCCGAATAGCAAACTGTTCGTACTGTTTTATGGCATCCTGTGTTCCAGGGAGTTGGTTGCTCATGACATACATCAGGTTCGGAGATTTCAGCATCGGTTACAGTGTTGGCGGTGCGTCCGGTCCCGCCTACACGGACAAAGTCACGATCGGTGACGCTAGTGTCAAATCCCAAATCATTGGGGCTTCCAACTTGACCTCCGGGTTTGCTACTGAGAAGCCTATCGACGGTATCCGTGAGTTCGATTTATCTTGAACGCCTCGTTTGGCATTCTCATTAGCGTTATCATTTGCTCCGAACTTCTAGTGGGACTTGGACCTGCCAACTCGAACGCGGGACAAATTCTCGGTCAAAATAGCACGCCGACTTTCGTGGAGAGTTTGGTCGCGGAAGGTACCATAAAGCAGGCTGTCTTTGGTGTCTTCATCAGCAG
The DNA here is from genome assembly GCA_004802725.1 of Antrodiella citrinella. Classification (NCBI taxonomy): domain Eukaryota; kingdom Fungi; phylum Basidiomycota; class Agaricomycetes; order Polyporales; family Steccherinaceae; genus Antrodiella; species Antrodiella citrinella. The sequence continues at coordinate 28,480 of SGPM01000105.1, read as the reverse complement.
TCTAGACCCCAGCTCGGGCCTCGAGATCACTCAGGGAGAGATCTCTTTCGGTGGTGTTGATGAGGACAAGATCACAGGTGATTCTGCAGTTTCTTTCTGTTTGAATGAGACTGATCACGAACATTTCAGGCGATGTGGTCTGGCTGGATCAAACACCACCCGTCAACTTTCATTGGGAGTTCAACGTGTCCAGCTTGAGCTTTGGCAGTCTACAGCTCACGAACACCAGTATGCCGGCACGGACTGATACGGGAGTCTTGCCCGTTGGTATCCCATTGTCCGTGTATTCCGGCATTTTACTCGTCGGTACCCTACTGACCCTCTACTAGTGATTCTCTCTTCGCCATCATCGACGCCGTTCCTGGAGCTACCCTCAGCGAGGAGGGCTTTCTGAACGGATTCCTCGCGTTTGCGCCGAACGTCACTGCTTCCTCGCTACCATCTCTCTCTGTTGGTTTGGGTGACCAGATTTTCGACCTTCCTGCGTCGAAGTATCTCGTTCCCAAGGCGCTGTACGCTTCGCTTAACCTCACGCAAGACTTGGTATATACCTGGATCGCGAGCGCTGGACCGGACACTTTCTCGATTGGCCAGAAGTGGCTGGAAGGCATCTATTCGGCTTATGATTTAGTCGGACATCGTGAGTGGGATCCGCTTCGTCTGAGTTGTGCATGTGTGCTGACTGATATGCAGGCGTTGGATTTGCTCACCTCAAGTGATCGTGCGAGTCAGATACAGTCCCGCCACTCTTTTCTACAGCTCGGACTTGGCTCGGACCTTTTAGTACTTGGACTTTCCGTGCTTTACGCACCCACTCTTTCGTACAATCTTCGCAATTCGGACTTTTGTCGTTTGACCTTTCCACGGAGTGACTTCCTAAATTCTCGCACTTTTGTGGCCTGCATCCGATGCTTGAAGGTTGCCTATAACGATTCCTTTCTCAAGTTCAGCTTGTTATTGCATTGTTGCTACGGTACTATAGCCGCTATAGTCTGCTTCAGCCTGAACATTGTAACGGACTTCCCCGACTCGAGGCAAGCAAAACTTGTCATCTCCCACTCGCGGTCGCGGATATCATAATAACTCGACGTCCGGTCAGCCCGCGAATGCTCAGAGAGCGTACGGCGGTGAGTGTAAACTTGAGTCCTCAGAGATAACGACTGATTACGTTCGTCTGAATCTCATGTTCCAACCTTGCCAGGTGGCACTGGTCCTGCAGCCTGCCGTGACCTGCCACCTCCCGGTTGCCACTGGCGGTCATATCGACAAGAAAAGCCGTCGTCGACTTTAACGCCATCCTCAGAGCTACCTACACCAGCACTCGCACAATTCCACCTTGACTTCTCTGATTACGACGATGACGACTCAGAGTACTAGGAGATATATGCACACCGCTCTCAAGATCTGAAGGACTATCCAACATGTGTTATGACCTCTAACGCGTCCCCTTGCAAGCTCAAGCCGCAAGATAGTCGAAATGTTGCACCATGGCGACGATTCTTTCGTCTACGTCGGCGTCTTGGAGGAGCCTCAAGATCTCGAAGTGATCATCAAGCAAGAGATGTGCTCGCGTGGAGCATGAGGCTCGCATGTATGCCAAACCTACTAACTGATACCCCGCTGGCGATAATATGTTCTCAGAGCGACTCTGAGCGAAGACGGTCTTCTGAACGGGTAGCTCGCATTCGCCTCGAATGTTGCTGCCTTCTCTTCGCTACCGGGTGACCAGGTTTCCATTTTCCCGCGTCGACAACGTATCTCGTTCCGAAGGCGCGGTACGCTTCGCTGAACCTCAGACAAGACCTAGCATTGGTATACTTATACGTGGATCTCGAGCGCCGGACCGTACACTTTCATGATTGGACAGAACTTCACAGAAGTGGTTGGAATTTGAATGAACATCGTGAGTAGGAGCCGCTATATTTGTGTTTGTGCTATTCGCTGACTTACATACTAGATAATGTGGGTAAGGCTTAGGCTGGATTCGCTCTTGCATTGAATCTGAGATTATCTATTGTACAGATTAGTAGGGAATTGGTTACGGGGTTCTTTCTCGGCAAGGAGGGGTTCACGTCGCCGCCAGCGCGAGTGGGGGCCCCTTGTACTCAGCCCTCTCAATGTCAACACCAACTCTGGGCCTCAGTGCACTAACCCCGACGTCAGACTCGAACTCGAACTCGGACCTACAAAGCTGTCCCTTCTTTCCGTCTTGACTTCGCTGTCTTTGACGCGTCCACCTGTGCGCTCAACCCGCAGACCATCAGGATGGTCGGCCTTTTGCATCACGGAGACAATTCTTCCGTCTACTCGGGCGTCTCGAAGAATCTCGACGGTTCTCAACTTGAAGTGGTCGTCAAGTTTGGCAATAACTGTGCTCGTGTGGAAAGAGAGGCTCGCGTGTATGCCAAACTACATAAGCTCCAGGGTTTTGTGGTCCCACACTTCTACGGGAAACTGCGCGGAGCAGCCCAGGGGCCTCCAAGTGAGCTCACAGACGACCTAGAGAGACTTATTGCGGACGACGACGATCGCGATTCAGAGAACGAGATTCAATGTCTGATCCTGGAACGGTTCGGACAGCCGTTAGGTATGACTACAGAGTGGCTTAAAGTGGACCGCGAGGATAAGTGAGTTTGGAGTTCCCAGCGGTCTGATACATCTGACGCAGTTCGCTTCTATACAGGGCGTGCATCATGGATATGATGGCCGATGTCCATGCTTGTGGTGTCGTTCACGCCGACTTTGACGAGTTGAATATCCTCGTGAATGTTGCTCCCGATGGTAACAAACAATATCGCTTCATAGATTGGGATAAAACGGTCAAACACAAGCCTTCTTGCAAGTGGCAGTACATCTTTCGAGACCACGTGGACGATGAGTTTCGGCCAAGGGGCGAGGATGCCTGCTGTGATCACATTATCCGCGAAGGTCATTCTATGTTCCTCTGGTCGTATGGTATGCCCTATCTGTCACATGTAACCCGGCAGCTGCTGAAGTTTATTTCGATGTCCACAGGCTATCTCATAGTCCCCGGAATGCTGACGGTGGCGAAGGACATGGTAGTACCAGACCTCCCTACGCAGGATATCATCGATCAATTCCAGAATCCATACATGCAATTGGACAAGATCCACGAGTATAAGCAGGAGGGGGAAATAACCATCCTATTCTTCCAGTTGGTCCAACGCAGACTGAAGGAAGCGGACGAACTTGGAAAGGACTTCGAAGAGGCACTTACTGCGGTGAAGCGTGATCAGAGCTACCTCGTGTACGAAGCGACTAACAGATGGTATAGGCGAGAGTACGTCTGATATTTAACATTTACGGTTGTGAGACAGACTGCTTATTGTGTATGTGTCTTAGGGAAGTGGACTTCCATCCATGGTTGACTCCGCTCGCTGACGGGACTCGGAAATGGAATTATTATGCGCTTTCGCCTCGTAGGATAGTGGGGTTATCAGAAATTTTGTTCACACTCGCATACATATTTCTTCATGGTCAACCGCCGTCTGATATCATAATGAGATGTTGAAGCAGTCTCGAACTTCCCTCCGAGTCCGATCCAAGTAGTTAGAAACTGAGACGCTGTAGACCAAGTCAGATGAAACGCCCAAGCCGGGACCGAACTTGGTCCTATGTAAACTGTCTTCAACCTCCAGAGACCGCACTCACCTATCCCACTTTTTCGACACAACATGGCCTCCCAAACAGCGACTCAGACCCAGAATAAACCCGCAGGCAACAGAGGCCGTAGGGGAAACAACAGAGGAGGTCGAGGAGGCCCAGGGAACCGAGGCGGACGTGGCGGAAATCAAGATGCAAGCAACCGATCTCAGGCTAAAGCTGCTGTCCCCTCACCCGACCCGCCGTCACCTGAACGGGGACCTGCTGCTCCTGTCATCGACGGAGCGGCTGCTGTCGATGCGGACGATGACGGGGACGCGGTGTGTTGGATCTGCGCGGAGCCCGTCAAATACTGGGCGATATCGCAGTGCAACCACCGGACGTGCCATGTTTGTGGGTTGAGGCTCAGGGCATTATATAAGAAGCTGGATTGTACGTTCTGCAAGGTGCGTATATACGCTTTTCGTTTTGTGCGTTTTTCAATGGAATCTAACGTTTGAGATTAGGAACCGCAAGTGACCATGATATTCACGGTGTCCCCCGACGCGTTATGGGAGTCGTTCACGCCGGAATCGATCCCGTACAAGGATCCAAAGTTGGCTATCTGCTTTGAGACGCAGGAGATGATGGAGGATAGCTTGATCCTGCTCCGGTTCAACTGCCCTGATGCTAGCTGTGATTATATCGCCAACGGTTGGAGTGACCTGAAGCTGCACACTCGAGCATCCCATGGCAAGCTAATGTGGTCGGTATACCTTCGTTTAACGTACCTTGCGATTTGACTCTGAACACTTTTTGCAGTGATCTATGCATTCGGTCCAAGAAGATCTTCTCCCATGAGCACATTTTATACCATCCGAACCACCTACCAAACCATCTCCCCTCTATGCTGCGCAACTCTCACCGCCCGCCTCCGAAAGAGCAAGTCGAAGGCGGAGTCCATCCGATATGTGAATTTTGTCGGGAATGTTTCTTCAGCGATGATGAACTCTACGCTCACATGCGCGAGAGGCATGAGGAATGCTTCATATGCAAACGCAATGAAGTCAAGGATCAATAGTGAGTGCCTGCGCGCATTCACGTCATTCACTCGGATCCCTAAATTGCGTTTCAGCTTCAGGAACTACGATGCTCTCGTGGGTGCTACTGTGTCGTCTTATTCAGATCTTGTGCTTATTCCTGGTTTCTCTCACCGCACAGGAGCAACATTTCACTACAGCACACCATCCATGCAATCAATCGGTGTGCCTCACGCGCAAGTTCGTCGTATTTGGGTCGGCACTCGATCTGAAGGCACACATGGTGGAGGAGCACGGTGCTGACATGTCCGCTCGAGACAAGAAAGACGCGCGGCGTATCCAGGCCGAGTTTGAGTTTGAAGAAGTTGGGGTCGGAGGACGTAGAGGAGGCAGACGCGATCGAGGGGACCGTGAACGCGAGCGCGAACCACCCCCTCATATGCACGCCCCTGCACCACCTGCACCGGGGCCCTCACGGGCAGCTGCTGGTGCAGGAGGCAGACGTAGGGAAGCCTTTGGAGGAAATTTATCTACTCCTGACGGTCCTTCCACTCTTAACGCAGGAGGAGGCAGTCGTATTCCTAGTAGAGGCCAGTCTCCAGCACCTGCAGGCGACGTTGATCCGGCGACATTGGAGTGAGTTGTCTATCTCAATGATACACGTTTCGTTTATCATCTAACATGCGGCCTTCCAGCCGGCACAATGCTTTTCTTGAACGCGTAAGTTCGCTCGCTCCGAACCCCAACGCAGCGGTGCCGTCTATTAAGGCAGCCATTCGGTCTTACCGAGCGAACGAGAGTGCAGCACGCGACCTCATTTCTACGGTCTGGAACGTATTGGATCGCAATTTGGAAGGCACCGCAAGTCTCGTGAACGCCCTCGTTGACCTCCTAGACGATGACGAAAAGAAGAGCAATGTATTGGAAGCTTGGAATAGCTTCAAGATAGAGGTAAGATACTGCGTGTCATCTCCCTAATAGGTTCTCATGACACCTCACTGTCTGTAGCAACGCAACCAATTCCCTTCTCTTGCGATAGGGACAGAATGGGCTGGTATCACGGGAGGAAGGATCCTGAATGCCAAGCAGTCCACGGCCGCGCAATCTACGCAATCTACACGGCAAGTGCAAGATCGTGTAGCGCGAGCCGCTGCTGCTGCATCCTCCTCGAACGCGCAACCTGCTCGTCCGGTTGACCGCTTCCCTCCTTTGCAGGCTTCGTCCTCTGCCCCAGGCCACAGCGGATCTCGTCAACCCCAACGGAACACGCCGTGGGCGGGGTCGTCTGCCTCGCGGCCAACGCTCTTCGACACCCCCGCCCGCGCCACGACCCACGTCAGTGCCAGGACCTGGTGCGCGAGCGCGATCAGGAGGGAAACCACCTGCAGCCCCGACGCTGTCGCGGTCTGCGTTCCCTGAGCTGCCTACGTCTGCGCCAACGAAGGTGCCACGGGCAGCTGTGGGCGGCAACCAGTCGCTCCGAAACATCATAGGTGAATCGGGACCGTCTGCGCCTGTATGGCAAAGCGGACAGCAGAGGAATGGTAGTGGCGGCGGTAGTAGCGGGCCGCCTGCTTCCGGTGAGACGCAGGGGGATCCTTCGGGAGATACTCCTGGCGGGGGCAAGAAGAAGGGCAAGGGCAAACAAAAGCAGACGTTGTTCACCCTGGGCTCGTTTCCCACTTGATTCGAGGGTCGTGGTATCGGTGTATAGGCTATAAGCTACAGGCCTCGATGTCGATAAGCAATGCATAGATGGCCTCATCAGTGCAAAAAGGCTTGGCAGCCTGCCGAAGAATGCGCCCGAGGTGTGTTCCTTTGAAACCTCGTGAAAGTATGATGACTTGATTCACCCGAAACTCGGGGTGTCGGATTGCGAGTGTCCGTGAGATGCTTCTGATGTCCTTGATACGATTTACTGTGCTGACTAATTCGAGGATGTGCATCTTCCTCCGAGCAAAATGGAAAAACTGTTGAGGCCACATCTCAACGCCGAACAGAGTATAAAACCAAAGACTGATTCTCACCAGGTTCGGGCTGGTCAGGCTCACTCACACACATCCTCCTCCCCTACCCTCGGTCTTGGTGTTCAGTGTTCACCCCCGTGAGGACTCGTACCGTGCACTCTCTCCGCGAACATAGTTTGACTGGTAGCTGGAACCTCACAATGTCCTCAGGCGTGGAAGGCACACATGAACATGACTCGGACAACTACAGGGAGTCGGGGGCGGCCGATGATCTGACGATTCACGACGACGACAACTCTCACGAGAAGGACGATCAGGACGAAAAAGGCGAACGAGAGACGTCGGGGGTCGAGCCTGTCGCCCCGAAACACGACTCCGATATCCCGGATGGTGGGCTCAGAGCATGGATGGTCGTCTTCGGAGTGCGTTTGTAACCTTTTTCCGTTGTCTCGGGAGCTGACACGTACTTGCGTTCAGGCATCCTGCGGAACATTTGCCACCTTTGGTTATGTGAACGCCTGGGGAGTGCGTCTCTTTCACATGCCCATTCATTCGCGCCCGACGTACTGATCGGTGTGGTCTTTGATCCTTATATTCAATCAGGTGTTCCAATCGTACTACGAAGAGTCTGTTCTACCAACTACATCACCGTCGGCAATGTGGGTCCATGTTGCTCCATAATTGAATTCCTTTCGGTTCCGAACTGATCTTATCTTTGTGTTTCAGTGCATGGATAGGCTCTATTGAAGTACGTCCAATTATACATCGACACTGAACATCTACTCATGATGCCACCCGTATAGTACGCTCTTATTTTTATTCCTGGTCTTCTAACTGGACGTCTCTACGATAAAGGATACGTCAAGGTGCCCATAATGGTTGCTTCGGCCACACTGGTCTTGTCCACGTTCCTCGTTGCAGAATGCAAAGAGTACTGGCAGCTTGTCCTGTGTCAGGGAATCCTCTCGGGGGTAGGCGATTTTCTTTCGGAACGTCTAGATATACGGACTGACTACTTCATTTGTGAACAGGTTTCCTGCGGCATGATTTTTGGTCCTATGATGGGTGTCATTGCCCACTGGTTCAACAAGAAGCGAGGTGTGGCATTGGGCATCGTTGCCGTCGGCTCCAGTATCGGTGGTACCGTGTTCCCAATTGCTGCTCGCAACCTCATCCGAACCATAGGGTAAGTACAATCACAATGACACTGTGTAATATTCTTCTTACTGTTTGGTCGTTAGGTTCAAGTGGATGATGCGCACGCTAGGCTTCATTCAGCTGGCCGCGCTGGGTATCACATGCTTGACGGTCGCTCGCCGCTTGCCACCCAGCAAGGTCCCTACTAAGCTGGTCGACCTTTCGATTTTCAAGCAGAAGGCCTATACCATCTATTGTCTCGCTGGACTGGTCTCATTCCTGGGCTTGTATACCGTACGTCCTACTGCTCAGTAGCTTCTTTCGTCGACTGACATGTCACATTCCGAGTCCAGGTTTTGACCTACATTGACGTGAGCGCTGTCGCAGCTGGCCTCAACCCCGATTTCACATTCTACCTCGTCTCGATTGCAAACGCCGCGTCAGGGTTCGGACGGTTCGTAGGCGGTATCGCCGCTGACCGATTCGGCCCTCTCAACGTCATGATCCCCGCCACCTTCGTCGCCGCCATCCTCACCTACGCCTGGCCGTTCGCGCATTCGAAAGGCGAATTCATCGTGATTGCGATTATATATGGCCTGTTCTCGGGCGTGTATGTCGGCATGTTGACTGCGCCTCTTTTCTCGATGGGAGATGCGCACAATGTCGGTATTATGGTGGGCATGGCGATGACAGTCCTTGCGCTCGGTGCTATCGCCGGCCCTCCTATTTCTGGAGCTATCAACGCAGCTACGGACGGCTTCAAATCCGTCGGGTATTATGCAGGTACGTCCTTTGAAAATGTCGTACTGTTTTCAGGCGCTGAACAATTCCTATGTCATAGGTTCTATGGTTATTCTCTCGGTCATTTGCATTGTAGCCACACGTCAAATACGCCTCGGCGGAAAACTGTGGGGAAAGATTTAACTTTCAACACTCGGATCCAACCCTACTCTAGTAGACTTTACTACTCTCCAATACCATAGAACACTTTCACGACACACCTATCATTGTTTACCTTCATGCAGTCTTTACCCCTTCACGCTCGGATTTTCATAGACGACATTTCTCTTGTATTTGTACATTGCGCAACAAAACTTTATAAGGGCTCGAATTTGAATTACATAGTTATAGTTCTCGACAGACCTCCTTCCATGCCACGCAGAAAGGTCATCTCACTTGCCAGTTCAAGACCACCAATACTCTAACCAGCTCAACGCATCCTTCTCCCCGATCTGCTTCAAGTTCTTCTCATTCAGCGCCGGCGCGACCTCCAACGCCTTGCTCATATCCAGATCCGGGAACCCCAACGCCTCCTTCGACGCCCCATCCCTACTGTGCATGTACATGAAGAACGGCAAGATCCTCAACGCGGGGTTGACTTTCATCATCTCCACTTCCTCTTCTGCGGAGAGATTCTCACCGCTCTTCTCCAGTGTGGCGCTCCAGTCGGGGTAGGGGACGAGACGTGCGCTAAGCGAGCGGGCGATGGGGGTGATGATGGTGTTCCAGGGGACGGGACGCGGGTGCGCAAGGTGCAGGACGGGGTAGGGTGAGTTGCGCATCTCGACGAGCGAATCGGCCGCTGTGTCGACGGAGACCCAGGACACGGTCTAGAGGGGATAAGGTGGATGATCAACAACCCACTTCGAAGACCAACAGGTACAGAGATTGAATGAGTACTTACCTGGTCTTCAAGGGTAGGCAAACATCCCAAATATGCACCAGACTTGATCATAGTCGGGAACCATTCTTTCTTGTTCCACGCCCCGTTCTTCCGACCGGACACTTGTCCCACACGAACGACGATGGGTTTTAAACGAGTCTCTTTCCCTGCTATGGAGAGTAACTCCTCATTCACCCATTTCGATTGGGCGTATCCATTGACGACGGCGCTGGACGCATCCACGGGTTCTTCCTTGATGAAACCGACTCCTTTGTATTCTGAAAATCGGTTATTAATTGAGATCCTAAGACGCTAGATGAGAATACTTACGACCCAACACACCGATCGAGCTGACGAATTCGAGACGAGGAGGGGTGGCAAAAGGTGAAGACAACGCGAGGTCGATCATGTTGCGAGTTGTCTTGATATTGGGCTCAAAAGTGCTCAGCGCGATGTTGAAATTGACCGTATAACCTGTGAATCTCGTTAATCATACTACAGCACACAGCTCAAGATTTAGATCACACCATTTTGTATTATATGCGTGATCGAAGTCCGGATCTATGCACCAAAACGTCGTCATTACGCTGTAATGAGAGGGAAGAAATGTTTCTGGAACCTTACCTTCTCATACATCTCCATTGATAAACCCAATCGTTGGTGAGACGAGTGCGCCTCGAGGAAGGTGACCTTCGGAGAGTTCACGATATCAGGATCGTACCCCCACTCCCTCAACCTGTCTCTCTGTCGCTGCATATGGCCCTTCCCCTCGTCCGAGACACGGTTCAAAGCATAGATATGCTGCACCTCCGGCATCTTCAAGAGCGTAACCAACATCGCAGCACCGAGCGAGCCAGTGGTGCCTGTGATCAACACGGTGTCTTTCGCAGGGGTCCTGGTCGTGCCTTTGTGCTTCGGCCAATTTCCGCGGTAGGCTTCCACCATGGCGTGCATGGATGACATGATAGCTTGGGTCTCGTCGCGATCGTTGAGTTGTTTTGCGCCGCCACTGGCATCTTGAGATGTCAGATTGTCCACGTATCGGGCCAATTTCTCGATCGTAGGGTTATTGTATACGAAGCCGGGTAGGACGCTCCTAGTATCTACCTTTGTGTTTTCTCTGAGGGCATGCAGGATAGAGTTGCGGATCCAAGTCGCTTGCAAACTGACCGACATATGATCAGCTCATGAATTGTTAGGTGGCGCTCGTGGATTTACCTATCGCCTCCCTTTGAGAATATATCGTCGGAGTCAGTCAACTTCGCCTTCACGACGCGGGTAACGACAGTCCTAACGAAATCGAGAATCGAAGGATAGTTCCATTCAGTTGGAGGCGTTACTTCATCCGCTTGACTTGACTCTGCTGCCGCTGCGTATATATCCTCGATCTCCTGCTCGTATTCGTTCAGGATGGCCTGACGACGGGGCGTGCTCTTTGCAGTGTACGTGAATGGCTTGTCCGGAGAGGCGACCAAAATCATCTAAACGACACAATAAATTGAGCTTAGCAAAACATCAGGAACGATAACGAGAACGGCTTACCTCCTTGAAGATACGTGAGTGCTGTGGCGCAAACTCATTAAGTTTTGCCACAGTAGGCCTAATATCACGCCGACAATCTGAGTACAATTCGTGAAAAGCAGCTTTTCAAAGCATACATACCAGATCATATTTCGGTACTCTACCAGCTTCTTGGTATCCTTCGGGTCGAACTTATAAGCAGCTTTAGGTTCGACAAGGATACCAGCATTAAACCGTCCACGTCCGAACATAATGCATGTTTGGACATGTGGATCTTGGTTCACCATCAACTCCAACGGAGTTGGGTTTGTCTAACACATCGTAAGTAGGCAATTTGAATCCTGCACAATACCGATTCAGGTGACGTACCTTCTCGCCAGTGCTATGCATAATTTGATCGTCAGTCCGACCGTATATTCTCCAATAATTGGGCTTTGTGGGATGAGGCTGGAAGATATCGCTCGTAGCGTAAGCTTCTTCTCCGTTAATGATTAAGTTAGTGACGGCCGGATCAACAAGAGGACCGCGCTGTAGGTATATGCGTCAGTCAAATAATAACAGACAGAGAAGGGTGAACATACCAGCACAATAAGTTCGAATAATCCATCTCCTTGAGGTTCCCAGTGGATCCTAACATTATCCCTTTCGAAATTCATGTATTCCCAATCTTTTCCCGGACTGTCTGCAGAGATATATCGTTAGGATTCAAAAACAATCCTACAATCAAGCAGAGCGTACCAGAAAGAAATTTATAGACTATGCCGGATTCCGTGCTGACAAAAAATCTTTAGCACAAAGTTCGACACGAAACGTGTGCGTAGACACATACCTTCCATACATGTTATATATTTCTACACCTTGATCTACGAGATAATCTCCAGCGTGCTTGTTCAGTGGCCCGCCGCCGTATATCTGATCGTGTGGTTGAATATCTGGTATTATTGATTTGCAACAGCGACTTACGATGCCAGTCATCCCCTTCAACTTCTCTATATCTTCTGGTCTCTTCACCCAAGTCTGAGGCGTAGTGAGCGATTGATAATAATCATGATTGCGATCATGGACATACCTCTATCAAGCTAGGTACACAGAAAGCGAAATCGCATTTGTCTGCAGCTAATGCGTTGAGGGTATTCTCCGGTGAAGGCGCAACGGCTGGTGACTTTGGTGGAAATACACAAGTGACAAAACCGCAAAGACTCTGAAAGTGGTCGTGAGGTTCAGCCGTATCGAACGAAGCTGACACGGATAGGACTTACACTCCACAGAACTACTAAGCATCCCAGGCCGTGATACATTGGAAGGGCGTGACACCCAAATCGCTTGCCACACAAATCATATTTTCCGACAACTAGAGATAGATCAGTTGTATGTATCTTGCGTTGGGAACGATAGCTCACATGGCGCGAGTCCAATACACATCATGCGACGATGCCATCCCAAGATCGGTTTTGGAAACGCGGTTGAGCCTTGACAAAAGTACTCAATAGCAGCTGACGGATGATTCGTCAAAGCTCACCAGATGAATGTACGATGAATGATGTATCCTCTGGACGGAAGCGCACGCGAGGCAAAAGCTTCAGATGAGGGTCAGGTTTGTCCTTGATTAAATCCTCAAATATGGGCGCGTTGTGGAATCTCGGAATCGGCGTCCCAGCCTCTTTCATGATCTGGAACGCATCTTTTGCGAGCTGCTGATGATTGTTCTCGGGGCCAATCAGCAGGAGGTGGCCATTCGTCTTCGTCAGTAAGTGCGCAACCGCTGCGGCAGAGTTGCGAGGTGAAATGGGGAACGCGATGCAGTCGGCCCTTATGATGCCTGCCAGCAACGTGTAATACGTTATAGTGTCTACACGAAAATAATGAGCTCATGCGATCCAGAAGTAAGTTGTTTGACATACCTGATGCAGCTAGAATAGATACAGTAGGTCGGCTGTCCAACGGCTCTGGGAGCAGAGAGCGTACAAACCCTCCTGCGCGATGAATACCTGGGACAATGTCGCGCCAGTATAGTACTTTCTCCTTCCCGTCGTCATCGGTATATATGAAGACAGGGTGATTCGGAGAGTACTTCAGGTGCCAGTCCCATACCTCCGGGATCATGAGAGAGCCATCGAGAGGTGGGAGACGAAAGGTCGTCGAGTTCAATGCCTGAGTATTCGGTACTGTAGGGATGGGTCCCAACACTGGGTGGGAGGGAGTGGTTGCATGCGACATGTTGGCAGTATGTCCATTTGGTCCCGACAGCTTATATACTCCAGTGCGGGCACACTGCTAATCTAAGGAAGCAACTCAGGAGCTGGCACGGATGGGTCACGATCACCGTAATTCCAAAATGACACAGCCCGTTGTGCGGGTGGCGGCAACAATACGCAAAACGACGGCCTAGATGTCCTCGAGGCTCGGCAATGACCAATTTAAAGTGTAAATGTTTGTCTGCGGTTGCATGGTCACTGACTCACTGCAACTTGGAACATTTCAATTCCAAACTCCGAAGCGGGATATGACATTCGTACCGAGGTTGGCTCTTATCAAAAACATATATAGCATGCTCCAACGTTTCAGATTCAAACGTTCACATGTGGTTCGGGATTCGAAATTCTTTCCGTGGGGAGCGGCGGGGTCAAAAATGTGGCACCGCTCAAAGAGGCAATTGCAGGCTTATTTTGGAAGACGGAAGAAGCTGTCGGATACTCCGAAAGTCTATTCTTAGAAATCAGACCGACGCCATACAACTTCAAGTTTGTTGCACATTTCACCTAGACGATGATAGAAAAATCACAGTCCTGCACGGTCAGCGAAAATGCGACCTGAACTTGTTATGATCGAGTTGTGTTTCGACAACTTGCTGGCGACCTGTGAAATTTCTATTATCGTGAGATATTCACGCTATATAGTGGCCAATAAAAGTACTGGTGACCGCCAGCTGATTAAGCTACGAACGTCCAGCCGGTACTGGCACGGCTAAAGGAATCAGGCCCTCAGGATTCGGACGCCAATGCCGACATAATGCATGCCTCACATAAAGCTGCCCTGGGGAAGGATCTCTCAGTTTGCTTTTCACATTAATATTCACGACGTCCAGGTCCGGAGGTTTGAGCCACCTCCCCGTTGCCATCCATAGATCGGCATCAAAACGGAGGCCTGAGGGTCCAACGATGGAAGAAGACACGCACTACGCGTCGTTCGAGTCTGCAACAGGAGAGGCAACCACTCGTTCGCCCCAAGCGTCACGTTTGGATATCAAGGACGAAGATAAAAATCAAATCAACTTCACTGAAAGTGTCGCCGATGCGGAGAAACAATTTAATATCAATGAAACTGAACCTCTAGATCAGGGTTTGAAAGCATGGTTAGTTGTCTTGGGGGTACGTTCGCTACCTACTTTCATCATGTTTCGAGATGTACTAATCGTATTTTTACACAGGCGTTCTGCGGTAATTTTGCTACTTTCGGCTACGTGAACTCATGGGGTGTATGTATGATTCGTCCAGTTTGCAGGAGCGCAGTGCTCATTTCGAAAACTCATGTTTCCTAGGTCTTTCAATCATTTTACGAAAGGTCATTGCTTTCCACCACTACTCCTTCTACAATGTAAGAAAATATGCCTTTACAATTTATGTACCATCCGCTAACGCGTACACAGTGCGTGGATAGGATCCATACAAGTTTGTGTTACTGAGATTTTGATTTCGACGAGTCAACTGACTCTTGCATCACAGTATGCACTATGTTTTGTACCGGGCTTGGTAACAGGTCGTCTGTATGATAAAGGGATCGTGAAGGTACCGTTAGCTGTGGCCTCCGCGCTCCTCGTCACAGGAACTTTCCTCATTGCCGAGTGCACGTCGTACTGGCAGTTTCTGCTATGTCAAGGATTCTTGGTTGGGGTGAGCATACTTCACCTTTACTTAGACGCGACTTACTTCTTACAGAATGCATTGTACGTCTATAGTTGTCCTGCGGGGTGATTTTCGGGCCTCTGATGGGCCTCATCTCACATTGGTTCAAGAAAAGAAGAGGCCTCGCACTTGGAATCGCAGCTTCTGGATCCAGCATAGGAGGCACAATCTTTCCAATTGCTGCCGACCGTCTCATACAGGAAGTAGGGTCAGTGCTCCATGCTCTACATGTACGCATATGTCTTTCGATCTGACCGTGAATAATTTGGATCAGCTTCAAGTGGTGCATGCGAACACTGGGCTTCATACAGCTAGCTGTCCTTTTGGTAACGAATCTGACGTTAAATCGTCGTGAAGCACCCAGCAATATACCCAGAAAGATACTCGATTTCCACGCATTCAAGAGTCCGGCTTACACTCTTTGGTGTCTGTCCGGCGCGGTCGTCTTTCTCGGACTATATACAGTGAGCGAACGTTTCTATATTCTCGGTGCTCATCTGTATTGATTCAACGCACTGGCAGGTTCTGACGTACATCGACGTCAGCGCGGTCTTCGTCGGCCTCTCACCAAACTTCACCTTCTACCTGATATCCATAGCCAACTTCGCCTCGACACTCGGCCGAGTGCTGGGAGGTTATTACTCGGACCGTAAAGGTGAGCAGAATCCTGCCCAACGGATGTCATCGGAGCCTGCCAAATGCTCATGTGCCCTCCTTTTCTTTTCCCTAGGTCCTATAAACGCTATGATCCCGCCGACGCTGATCGCAGGCATCCTCACCTACGCATGGCCGTTCGCCAAAACTGTCGCAGACTTTGTCATCATTGCGATTCTCTACGGGTCAGTTAGCACGCTACAGTGTACCCTTCGATTCCTGTGATCCGACAATCTAATCTCGTGTCTACAGAATTGCGGCGGGCGTTTTTGTGTCTCTCTTCAACCAGCCCTTCATGGAGATGGGCAGCAAGCACAACGTCGGGACCAAAGTCGGCATGGGCATGTCCATCATCGCCATCGGCGCGATCTCAGGTCCTCCGATTTCTGGCGCTATCAACACCTCGAGTGGGGGGTATAAAGCGGTGGGATACTACGCCGGTACGTGCGCCCCTTGTCCAGATTTTACTGCACAAGAGCTTGACCGCGTCTTCAGGCTCGGTGATCATCTTCTCGTGTGTATTAATGGCGGCGAGTAGATATTATATACTTGGAGGATGGAGAGGTAGAGCATAATCTACAACACTGCATGATATTTTTCACGACCAATGCATGACGATCTCTGCGATACGTCATCCGTGCGTGCGGTCGGCATCGCAGTTCAGGTTTCCCTGCAGAGGGATCATCAAGCTTGGATCTAGGACGAAGTGCTTCACGGCCGATCAGCATTTTGTACCACTCAAAGCAAACCAAAAAAAACCTACCATCCATCCACTTCGCTGCGCAGGTCACAATATCACGAAGCAAAATTTGCTTGTAAGTATAACAGGAAAACACTAAACTAGGGATTTATCATATCATACAACGGACAAGACAGGGAGGGATGAGGAGGGACCAACACGATAAATCAGCAAGGGACTCTAGCTTTCGCGCAGACCGTCGTAGGACAGCTAACCATACGGGACCATCGAGAAGAAGAGGAGGCGCTAGTCATCATCGCCGTCGTAGATCAGCTCAGACTGGATCATGAATCGGAATCAGGGTAGAGAACGAAGCAGCACCAGCCATCGCGCCATCGTAGGTCGGCTAGACTGGAGCCCCGATTCAGTGCAGGGATGCAAATATAACAGCGAGTGAGGTGAGGAATGAGGGCAGATGAGCAAAGAGACCATGAGAGACAGCAAGGAGCGAGCGAATGGACGGCGTGACTAGAACTTGAACTCCTTCTCCTTCCTGTTATCCCTCTCCCGGTCCATCTTTTGCTTCTTCTTCGACATCTCCTTCGCGATCATATCCGAGAAATCTTCACGTCCATTGGCACCCGGTACACCCGCGTTCCCGCGCGCTGTCTGGTCGTATCGCCGACGCAGCTCATCCTCGGACAGACCTTCCAGCTCGGAGGCGTCGATGGAGATGTCCACACCGTTGGCTTTCCGCTACAAACAAACGTGTCAGCATTTGCCACGAACCAACACAAGGAACGTGCGGAGAACGTACCTTGGTACCCCGCTCGTCACCTAGGACAGGGATCGCCGCTCCACCGCTCGTAACCGCAGACACATCATAACCGCGCTCGCTGCCCATAAGCCCTCTGACCGACGTCTGTTTCTCCGGCACGACCTGGTAGAGCGACCTCGGACCCGCATCGGACACTTCCGACTGCGCTCTCCCCGAGTTCTTGCGCAGCTCGAGGAAGTCAGGGGTCTCAAGCCCACCAGCGATGGTAGACACAACGCTCGCCATGCCAGAGGGGGTCTCCATTCCAGAAGGCGTTTGCAGGCCATCTGCGGGAGCGAGCTCTGCGGCTTCCTCCTCTTCTGACTCCTCTTCGTCTTCAGACTCGGATTCTTCTGCGGCGAGGGGTCAGATGTGAGCTGCGGCGGATAGATGCAAGACACGAACCTTCTTCTGGCTCCAGTTCACCCCACGTATTCCGATCCACGGGCTCGCCGACCTATAACGGAGGATAATTAGCATGCATCCCAGGCAATCCCACAGTGGCGCTTCTTACATTAGAATCGGTGTTCTTGGGTAGTACACCGAAGACATCACCGTACAGCGGACGGTTGTACTCGTCAAGCGGTGGCTTACCCCAGCCTCCAGGATGGAAACCCCACTGAGCTCTGTAAATTGCAAATCGTGTGAGCCACCGTACAATTCACGGAAACATGACGACATACCCTTCAGGAATTGGCGCATTCAGACCGGGTATCCGCAGTGTCGGGTAACTGGGCGGTGGACCGAAGCGTTGCATGCTAATAAGCCATGGTGGCGGCGCTAGGGGGGGAATGGACAGTGCTTCTACGAGCTCAGGAGAGAGGTCACCAGGTCGTTTGTGCTTCAACTGTGTCTCAAACTCCTTGCCTTCGTAGTACCTATGACAAACGCATGCATCATCAGTTTGACGCGTCTAGGAGGCGTGAATTAGGACTTGGGACTCACATTTCACCGAAGCCAGTTGTGTTGGGCTTCGTCATGAACTTGAAAAATGCGTCATGCAGTTTCTGGTAGTCGATATCCATCTTGCCCATCTTTGGCTGCACGCGTTCGCGCGTCTTGGCCTTGAGCGACATGTTGGCCTCCTTTTCCTTGACCGCGTCCCGCATAGTGGCAATACCGGTATCGGCGATGTACGAGGGCAGCTGGAACGGCGGTTTCTCAATCCCCCGCTTTCCCTGCAAGTAATCTCGTTTAGCACTCCAGTGGGTAGGAATAGGGACGGTATTCCGGTAACTCTTCAGATGCAGCAGCAGACGCGGGTCCGCGGCGGTCACGTCCGTCCACTCGACGACTTCGGGCTTCTTGACGAGCTGTTTGAGCTCGGCGACGGTCAGTCTGTTCATTTTGCGGGCCTTCTTTTTCGAGAGCGGTTTCTTCTCCTCGCCCTCCGAGTCGCCTTCCGAGGCCATGTCATCGTCAGAGTAGATGACTTCGCCCTTGACCAGGTCAGATCCTGTGCCCTGCTACACGAGAGAACCCCATTGCGTTAGCCTGGGTGGCTGAGAGAGATGGGGAGAGGGGACGCACTGAAGATGATTCCGGGGAGAACTGGAAACGAGCAAAGACGTCGGAGAATGCTTCGAGGGCAGCGTCTTTGACATCCAACTGCTCAGATACGTACTCGACATTCCGTGCCTGCACATCCTCCTCCTCGTCGTCTCTTTCCGGCCTCGCAGCGTCACCGTTCGTTTCCTGTCTCGGAGATGGGTTAATGTGAAGTACAAGAGGGAATGTGAATGCACGCACGGGTGTTGCGCCCTTCTCGGCCTTCTTCTGCTTGGCCTTGAATCGCCGGAGCTGGTTCTTGGACTTGATTTTAGTGGACGTGCCGTTGACGCCGTTCGTCATGGTCGTCGTCGCGGTCGACATGGAGGGCAGAGATGAACTGGTCCGAGGGTCGATATGAGTGGAATGAGCAGGACTCGAGCCTGTTTCTGACATAAGCATGGCCGAATTGAGCGTCTGAGTTTGAAAGCGCCGGACGGAGCCGACGAGACGTGACTGGGGTGGACATGGGCGATGGAGGAGCTCGAATAAAATTGCTCTCGAGTCTCTCGCTCTCGACCACCAGCACATTTATCGATCGCGACCACCGCATCCCTCCATACGCTTTATACGCCTCGGTCGACCACTTTGTCGGCTGTAGATTCATAAAACAAAACAATTTTCCCATCATGTCTACGTGCGTCGTCGTCTTTTCTCTGCTGCATTCAAATCACGAAAAACTCATCACGATCCGTTTCTTCCTAGCGAACAACTTCAGGATGTCCAGGAGGCCGAGATTGAGTCCAACTGGGACCAGGTTGTCGACAAGTGAGCTCCCCGTACATCGTCGATGCACCGTTGGGGTCGGTACTGATGCCGGCTGCTGCACAGCTTCGATAACATGGAACTGAAGCCCGAGTTGCTTCGGGGTATCTACGCATACGGGTGAGTCGCAAAAACCAGGCTGGACTCCCGTCTCCAGTGCTGACCCTCCTCCAGTTTCGAGCGTCCGTCTGCTATCCAGCAGCGCGCCATCGTCCCCGTGATCAAGGGCCACGATGTGATCGCCCAAGCCCAGTCCGGCACAGGCAAGACCGCGACCTTCTCCATCTCCATCCTCCAAAAAGTCGACCAGACCGTGAAGGGCACGCAGGCCCTGATCCTCGCGCCCACGCGTGAGCTCGCGCAGCAGATCCAGAAGGTCGTCGTCGCGCTCGGCGACTACATGAACATCGAGTGCCACGCCTGCGTCGGTGGGACGAACGTCCGTGAGGACATGGCTAAGCTCCAGGAGGGTGTCCACGTCGTCGTTGGTACCCCCGGTCGTGTATACGACATGATCAACCGCCGTGCGCTCAGGACCGACACGATCAAGATCTTCTGTCTCGACGAGGCCGATGAGATGTTGTCTCGCGGGTTCAAGGACCAGATCTACGAGGTCTTCCAGCTGTTGCCTCAGGACACCCAGGTCGTTCTGTTGTCGGCTACGATGCCCGCGGACGTGCTGGAGGTGACCAAGAAGTTCATGCGTGACCCCGTCCGCATCCTGGTCAAGCGTGACGAGTTGACGCTGGAAGGTATCAAGCAGTTCTACATTGCCGTGGAGAAGGAGGAGTGGAAGCTGGATACGCTGTGCGATCTGTACGAGACCGTCACCATCACGCAGGCCGTCATCTTCTGCAACACGAGGCGGAAAGTCGACTGGCTCACGGAGAAGATGCACTCTCGGGAGTTCACAGTGTCTGCGATGGTGCGTGCTTTCTCTACATTTATTGCCGTAGTTTCCGCCGTGAAGAACAACCCGCTGAAACAGTGGTGCATCATTTGTAGCACGGAGACATGGAGATGAAGCAGCGCGAGGTGCTGATGAAGGAGTTCCGGTCGGGGTCGTCTCGTGTGCTGATCACGACAGATCTGCTTGCGCGTGGTATTGATGTGCAGCAAGTGTCGCTTGTCATCAACTACGACCTGCCTACGAACCGGGAGAACTACATTCACCGTATCGGTCGTGGAGGACGTTTCGGACGGAAGGGTGTGGCTATCAACTTTGTGACCACGGAGGACGTGCGCATGCTTCGGGACATTGAACGTCAGTGCTGTTCATGGTTGTGCTAGTGTGCGACAGGTGTAGCTAACTGTAACGCCTACAGAGTTCTACAACACGCAGATTGATGAAATGCCTCTCAACGTTGCGTAAGTGTTGTCCCCCCTGGTGTCTGTTGATGTCATTGCTAGGCACTGACCGCCGACGATCCCTCTTACAGCGATCTCATTTAGATGNGCATCATACGCCACGACCGACAAGTTTCATGCCANGCACGACCGACCCTGAGCTGATTATATTGCAAGTGCTCCCAAGCCCGATTGGTAGTATGCCGATCTTGTTCCTCTCCGACCTGTTTTGCTAGCATAACACGCTTTACGTGTATCTTTCTCTACTGTTTTGACATGGGGCGATCTGTTCGTTGTAGCTCGACCACACTCTTTCGCCTGCGGTTTCGATTGTTTATCTCCTGTCTGTGTTCTGTGGTCTCCCTCGATGTGTTTCAAAAGTGAATTGCCATTCCTGTTTGCAGAGCCGAGTGTAACAGAGATTGTGGGTGTGGAATTGTGAAAGGCGCATTTTCGGGTACGGNGGTGATGTGATGCGCACTGAATGAGATAAATGATGAGGTGCACGTCGAGGGTGGCTGTCGACACAGCCTGGGCGGAGGTATTTGCGGCGAGCGAGGGCGCGACACAGCCTCGCGTCGGGGAGGGTGAAGGAACGGGAGCGGTGCAGGCCGGCACGGCGGGGGGAGTGGCCGGTGATATAAACGAGGCTATCAAGGTACGGCTTGCCTCTTAAATCACTATGGTTCGTGCTTTTGTGCTCCAGCTACTCTCCAACTCACAGTCCATAACAGGAGCCTTCTCTTCTCCGCCCGCCCTTGCTCATGCACACCAAACACTCCCGCCCCGCCCTCCCGTCCCCCATCGACACATCCTACTACGCACCATCCCCCTCCTCGGGCACATCCCGCTTCTCTGCACACCACCCGCCCCCGCTCCCGCCCACAGAGGTCGTCCCCCGCCTCTTCCTCGCTGACATCTCCGCCGCAGAGACTCTCGCCACATTCACCCAGCTCGGCATCACTCACGTCGTGTCTGCCATGACCGGCTTCGTCGCGCTCCCCTTGCCTCTGCCACCCTCCCAGCACCTCCAGCTGCCACTGCAGGACAACCCCTTCGCAGAGCTCGCCGCGCACCTCCCTCAAGCCACCGCCTTCATCTCCCAGGCTCTCAGCAACCCGCACGCCCGTGTTCTCGTCCATTGCATGCAGGGCATCTCGCGCAGCTCCAGCGTCGTCGCAGGATACCTCGTCGCCACAGGCATGCACCCCTCCGAGGCCGTGCAGTACGTCAAAGCCAAACGGAGCCACGCAGACCCAAACCCCGGGTTCGTGACCCAGCTGGGCGAGTACGCGGACTCGCTGAGAGCATCCTCGTCGGCCCACCAGCACCAGCTTGCACGCTCGTCCCACCATGCCCATCCTCACGTGTCCCCGTCTTCGCATTACGCGCAACAACCCCCGCATACCCATACGCATACAGGCCATCATCCGTCACATACGTCAAGCAACTGGAATCACCCGAGGTGATCTGCTTCTGCTTCTGCATGCCCTGTGTGTACACACGCACCGCGAGTTCGCACCTCTGACCCGAAGTTTCAATCGGTGCACCTCCCCTTGTGATATGACTATCCGTTGGCATCGACCTCATCATCATCATCATCATCTTCACCGTATCTTTCATCCTCATCATAACATCCTCTTCCTCACATCTCTCCACCCGCGCCTCTTCAAAATTCGTCGCATTCCACCTCTGTCATTACCCCCTTTCCTTCATCTTTCATCTTTTCATCGACTTTCAATTTCCCTCGGCGTTAACATCCACCACGAACGGGCCTGTTGTACTTTATACTCATCTTCCTACTTTACGGGGTCTTCTCTATTACACACCACCTACCCATCCTATCCAATAGGACCCGGAGNATCTACGGCTGCTTCTGTCAAGATGTCCCTCCCCATCTTCCCATCCCACATCCCGCTTCCCGCTTCCCACTCCCCAATTTAAAGCTGTGGGTGGTGATTCTTCGAATCCGAATCCGAATCCGAATCCGTGCAGGGCATCAAGGGCGAGGCTGTGCACCTACTTATCCAGCTTCGGGTCCTTTCTGTCCCCCCCTTCCACTTCCTTTTGTTCGGTCTTTCCACCGACCCTCACTACGTTTCGACTAGCAGGACCCCCCGCGCCTCGTAATCACCGCACGCACGGCAACCGATCGAAGGCCTTAGGCTACGGTTCTCAGGTTGTCGTTGCACATCCTAAACTCAAATGCCACCACCCACTACGGGTGTTTTTTGGTGGACTGCGTACGACATGAGAGCCGTAATGGGTTTTTTTAGGTGTTGTTGCTACCCCCCCTCTCCTCGACTGGACCTCCCCGCCGATTCACGCATACAAGTATTGTACTGTAAAAAACGCATCCCCGGTGTCGTTTCTTGGTTTCCGTCTCCTCTTTTTCCTCTTGGTTTTTGGGTCCCCCATCTTGCAAGGTCACACGCTCATCTCATCTCACATCACATCCTCATCCTCATCGCACTCATCCTTCTTGATTGTTCGTGTCTGCGCGAAGTACGTATATAGTAGTCACACCCTAGTCGCCTGAAAGTATTGTACGAACGCCACTGTCTTGGTTTTTTTGGTTTTTTGGTTTTAGTTTTAAGTTTAAGTTTGGTTGGGTTAACGTTATACTATACATTGTGTACACGCTAGTTGGTGGCTTACAGTAATATAAGCTTCTCTCACGCACGCCTGTCCGAACTCCGAGAAGAGTGAATAGTGAATAGTGGGAGAGAAGGGAAGGATTCGGATCTCTGGTATACATGTTACGATTTTTGGTCGTGTGGCATACCATACTACTATCTCGAGCTCATCGCGCGGCACACGCTAACCAGTCAGTCCCCTTCAAGCTTCTTCCACGCGCACGCGCACACCCGATTCCCGAACCCGGAGAACACTGAACAGGATCGAGTCTGATGTATACACTGTACTTACATTTCACGTTTCACGTTTCATTCTCACCCGTTCTGCCAGTGGTTGCTCAGTATGGGCGCCGAGACCATTCGTCCCGAGCCTCGAGCCTGGATTCGCATTCCGATTCCATGCACGCTTGGAACTCCCCTGTCGTCTCAGAACCCAGAACCCAGAACCCAGAACCCAGAACCCCAGGACTCAGAGTCCAGGACCCAGAACACACTGGCAAGACACCCTAGCAACCAAAGTTCAGACGTCTGTCTTGCTCGTTTCTTCGAGGAGAGAGGCCTGGAGGAGTTGAAGCGGAGCCACCCTACCGTAAGCTGGGCTCATCGTCACCGGTAGGGGGGGGGGGGGCTGGGGGGCGACATCATGANACAGTAAGTTACCCGAGCGTGCATGAATGTGACCTTTGTCAGACGNNNGNCGGGTGTCGGGTGTCGGGAGTGGTCACTGGCNGTCGCTCATCACGAACCCAGGAGTCAGGACGACGAACAGTCCAACAGTCCAACNGTCCAACGGTCAACGGTCAACGNNNNACNGNGAAACAGAGAAACAGAGAAAACAGTCAACCCTCAGACAGACACCAGAACTCCGCCAGGCAGTCTAGGGTCGGGCGGAAGAGATCCCGGATGACCGAGGCTTGGCTCGGAGGGGGGCCGGGGGGGGGGGGGGGCGTCACAACGAGGAGACGCAGAGATACAGAGAAGGAAAGGCCAAGCCAAGATGGGGCAGTAGGCTTGATATGCGCGGGGGGTAGCGAGCTCGGGGATGGGGAGATAAGAAGCGCGGTGTGTTGGGCTACCAACGAGACACGAGGAGACGTAGGGATACGATCCTGGTACGCCCGAACCTAAGCTGACTCTCATGGGAGGGAGACGGCTCGTTCAGGAGCGGCACCTGCGTTGAATATGGCGGTGATCGCTGCTGCACGGATATACTCGGCAGCAACGCGAACCCGGCGAGCCACCTAGAGCCACGAGGGACACGAAGATACGAGGAAGATGAAGTCCCAGGCGGAATGGTACACCCTGAGTTGGAAGCTGCGCCGAACATGAGACCACTTTCTGCTGCACCGGTGGTCTCAGAGAACACGATATCACGTCCCAAGCGGGATCATACGCACACTAGGCACTAGGAGGGGTTCAAAACCTGGCAACCTCAGCGGACCACCAGTTCAGGTTTGTTTCCTTTGTCTCGGGGACGAGAACGAAGGGAGCCACCTTGCCAACCAGGATACATGGGGTCACAAGGACCTGCGCCTGCGGATAATGTCAGGACCGCGGGTCCTGCACGCTGAACCTAAGACAAGGTTCGGGAGTGTTGAAGAAGGGGGGCAATGCACGGTGGACCAGAGACGACGTGGCGAGCCACCAAGGAACATCAGGGCAATGCCAGAAACACGGTCCTGCACGCCTCTACGAACCTAGGACGGGGGGTCCAAGAGGAGGAAGATATGGTCAATTTGGAAATCGGGACCGCAGCGATCCATCAAAGGAACACAAAGACGCTGCAAGAAACCCGGTCCTAGAAGTGATGGCTTCGCCTTTGCTCTGAACCTAGGAGAGGGTTCAAAGGGTCAGGCGGGACGGTAAGTGCAGTTCGGAACCTTAAAATCCAAGATCCTGGCAAACCAAGGAAAGCGAACGCGGTCCTGCAGGAGACACCCGAGAACGGGGGACGAAGGGGCAAAAACATATCATATCAAACATCCCCCAAAAAGAGTTCAAAATACAGTGTAGATATGTGTATACCAAATACCAGTGATACCTTGCTGTTGTGTGATTGTACAACCGCACTCTCCCCGCCTGTGTCCGTATCTGCGTCCCGGGTCTTGCTGCGCGCAGATGGTTGTACACGGGCGGGGGAGATTTGACGGTAGGGTGCAGAAAGAAGCGAGGTGAAGAGACCGAAAAGAGGAAAGTCGTGAGTCCGTTGTTGTTGCGGGTATAGCTATAATAGAGAGATAGAGATAGGATTTATTTGTTGACAGTGATATATGTGTGGGTCGTCCTGAATCGGGTATGAAGGGCAGAAAGCGTGGCGGAACGAGTGATGTGAGCGGTGTGTTTGGATCAACAGCACCCGCCCTTGGGAGCTGGCTCGCTTTCTAAAGTCAGGTCGGTTGCCCTTGCCTTGGATAGCTTCACACCAGGTGACTGTACAAGCGAATAAACACGAATCATGGTCAGTATCCATTCACTCGGGTACCAGATTGATCGTGTGTGGTGACTTACCCTATCATCATCGAACACTCCCCTCTGTATCTTCCCCAGAATATCCCTCGTTGCAACTTCGAAAGCATCCTCCACATTCTCCCCAGACTTCGCACTCGCCTCGACGAACAGTAGCCCTTCCTCCTTCGCCCACAACTCCGCTTCCGCAGTCGTGACTTGCCTTTGACGCAGCTGCCCAGGTGGCTGCTGCGTCTGTTGTGGCTGGGAATCCGAGGAGAAAGCGGTAGCAGGCGGTGGACAGAGGTCGACTTTGTTCCCGACGAGTATACATGTCAGGTGAGGGTCGGCGTGTTCACGCACGTCCTGCAGCCATGTGCGCGCGTTCGTAAAACCTACAAGTCATTAGCTGCGGTCAGTAAAGTTGGAACGGAAGAACGCACTTTGCCGTGAGGTGACGTCGTAGACAAGCAGACAGCCTGCTGCGCCGCGGTAATATGACCGTGTAATGGAGCGAAACGATTCGGTTCCTGCAGTGTCCCAGCCTACCGAAACGCCAAGCGGGTAGATCACACAGCAAACAAACATGACAGACACGCATGAGCTCTCATCCGTAACGGAACGAAGCACTGAAACAACAGACTGTACACTTACATTGAAGTTTGACCACCTTATTCTCCTCCGGTATCGTAATCAGCTTTGACCCGAATTCTACTCCTAACTAGGAGTTCGAGAACACGAACTTAGCCACACACACTGGCTCTGCTACCAAAAAAGAAGCGCGAACGCACTGTTGGATCCGGGTTCGCGAGGAACCGTTGGTCCGTGAGACGGACGAGGAGAGACGATTTGCCTACCGCCGCATCGCCTAGTACGCGTGTTCAATGAACGAAATGTGCAGAATTCACAAGTCGAACACACCTGTGATAATGAACTTGATAACATAGTGCCAAGCGACTCCAGACATTGTATGAGTCGCGGGTGGTGGCGCCACAAAGGATTGTAGTGTGTAGGGTGTAGCAGAACTTGTGGCCACCAAGATGTATAGGATAGGCGTTTCTAACGAAAACAAGGTGCTTTATCCGGTCGTGTCGTCGTCGTCGAGGTCCAAGGCAGAGTTAGTAGTGTAAGCCTCAGAAAGCAGGCGTAGTAACGACCATGGGCGTCTGTGCGTAGCGGCCGAAACCACGTGCTCGTCTTCCGGATTTGGCCGGGGCACTTGCGGAAATTCGTCTCGTTCTCCAGCACACCGTCCGCACAACACCTCTCTACGCACCCAACACTCTCTTGTCCATCATGAGCTCTATCTGGCGCGGTTCCATCACGTACGTGTCTCCTCTGAGTACACGAAAACACTACTGTCTCTGAAAAGACTTCATGTCGTTGCAGGTACAACAAGTACTCCCAAATCGCTGCCCGTGCCCTCCGCCAGTCGTTGCAGGAGGAGCACCGTGTCGCTGCTGAGAAGCACGGTCTCACCATCCTGAGGTATCAGAAGTGGGAGAACGGCGTCGGTGGTCAACAGGTGCGCTTCGTCTCGCTTCACCCCGCGTAGTCATTCGCTGGGGTTTGACACCTTTGTCGAACGTTCATTACTGACCGGAGTTTTCATTGGTTGCAGGTGCTTTTGAACAAGCCCGTTGAGGAGAAGACCAAGTAGTGTGGTTCTGCTGCAAAATAGACTCGCGCCGCCTTGTATGAAGGGAGCCTAATCCTACTGTTTTTTGCTTGCATCACCGCACACTACTCCCTCGTGCACCGTCCGCGTCAATGAAACAGACGTAACGCAAACCAACGCGGTGTATCGTCGTGCAGGGTTCGTGTTAGCAGAAGGAGCTATATCGGAGCTCTTCCGGTGGGTAACGCACACGCTATGTTTACTGATTTTCTGGTTTTGCTCGTAGGTTATGCTTTGATCGTCATTGCGTTCGTCACTCTGTCTGTTTAGTACAGGACAGAGCACCGCTCTCTGCACCTTATCGCCCGCCACGTCCATGTGACGAGGCCTCCCGGGAGATAATCTTAAGGCACAGACGGATGTGTCGCGTTCAGGTATGCATTGTGCCCTTTGCAGTTCGGTGTTTATCTTGGCATGAGGAGCGGGTAGATGCCCGTCGACGAATGGAAGGAGTCCACGGGGAAGAACAAAGTTCGTCCGTGGACTAGAACCGCCGTTTATTCTGAAATTTGAATGGAGGCCGAGGGCGGTCTGCACGTGTCGCTGCGGGGCGGGGGGTAGCGTTGATGTGCGTGGCCGGTGTAACCTACGCGTGTTTGATAGAGTGGGCATAGGGAGGCTACGACCTCCGCAGTCGTCGATGACTGGAAGGGTTCGCTGCACGACTGGACGAGTCCCCGTTGAGGAAGGGATATAACTGCGAGACGAGCGACGGACTGAGGTCTTTTCTTTCTTTGCCTTTTCTCATGATTCTCCACTCCTCTGAACCGAGCGTTGAGTATAGGACTCGGGGGGATACACTTCGGAGACGGCCGGCGATTGACAGCGCCGGGACCCGGCCGTGGATGGTAACCGTGTTTCCTTTCCATTAGTCTCGGTACCAGACGGATCTACCCGGTCGGAGAATGAAAGAACTGAGGGCACCGACTACGGTAGAACGTCTGGTGAGTTTCGTCTGACCGGGTGTGGGTGTTCCCCACGTGATCGTTCCTTCGCTGTCAAGACGCGTCACGTCGACGCGTCGCGTTCCTTCCCAGTGTAGTGTTCCTCCTCATTCTGCAATACGACATTGTTTCTA
>SGPM01000104.1:0-79492 GCA_004802725.1 Antrodiella citrinella | reverse complement strand
GATTTAACGAACATACTACCACCGTTAGTAGTTGAAGTTTTACCAAACAATAAAATGTGCGATAGCATTTAGAATTTTGCTATACATCTTACAAGTTGTCAATATATCAAATTTTACCACGGTTTGTATGAGCGTTAATATATTAAATACTACTTCGTATCTTACTTGCATTTCTACCGACGGTGGAATCACTCAGTCGCCGGCGTGTGATCGCAGGACGAGAGCAGGAGATTGATCATCACGGCGATCAAATTGCCGTATCTGGGGCTTAGATACGGCAATTATACGGTGATTATTGTCGCCGCATTATATACATTGTAGAGTCTCCGACAAATCTATAGTCA
Organism: Antrodiella citrinella; assembly: GCA_004802725.1. Lineage (NCBI taxonomy): Eukaryota > Fungi > Basidiomycota > Agaricomycetes > Polyporales > Steccherinaceae > Antrodiella > Antrodiella citrinella. The sequence continues at coordinate 79,148 of SGPM01000104.1, read as the reverse complement.
AAATACTTGTAAAAATACTTCGTGGAACCAGGTCCGAACTTTACATTCTCTCTCTCTCTCTCTCAACATATCTTCACCATATCTTCCTCATATCCCACACGGAAGGCCAATACTCCCAAACACAGCAAGTCCTCAATCTTGCAGTCTTACACCTTCGCAAGTACTAGTATTCCTCGTCATTGTGAAAGTTTGCTTGAAGACCATCGCCACAGAAACAGAGAGGTGCGACGATCCAGCGTTGCAGACTCACGAACGAGTTGATCGGCCCTCATTACCGTGGATATGAGTAAGCACAAATAAGCACCACCGCTGCCTCTTCGCTCACTCATGAGACGGACTTCAGAGGTCTCACTGCAAAACACTGTCCACTCGTAAGTCGTCATTCGCAATGGCGTGAGGGCGAAAGACGACTCTCGTAAGGTCATTTGCGAAGCGGATAGCCAACGCGAACTTCGAAAGTCTCGCGAAGGACATTGAACAAGACAACTCGTGTCAAGGGCACAAGGCCATCCCGAAGCACGAGTCCAACCATGTTCATGCCGAACGTTCCTGTGATGATTGCACTCCGATATACCAACGTTCTTGAGGACGAAAATGTCAGATGTGGGAGTCAAAGGAGATCACAATAGGTGACCTCCACAGAGTTCAAAGGGCGAGGACGAGTTTCTCCCAACGTTGAAAGTCGAAAACGGACGACAATGAATCCGCAGGACGTCCCCTACACATGTTTCTTCTGACGTGCAGGATTTTTCTGGATAAATCTGAGACCGAGATAATATGCTGAGTGTGACGATCTTCGAGACGACGAGTTTAATCTTCCTCTATGCTGGAACCACCTTTCTCCTTCTGCTTGGCTATCCGCTCTGTCATGACTTTCCGTGCATCCACTTTGGTCTTGTCCAGGGTACCGGCTTTAGCCATGGCATGCACTAAGGCATGAATAAGGCCGACATAGTTATGTCTCCTCAAACTGTTCTCAAACTTGATGCATGTCAGCCGCTGTCACGGTGTTGCATCGTAGAACAGCACGTACTGTCCATCGCTCCCGTTTAGCATTCTCGTTCGCCAACCGGTCCATAAGTTGCTCCGCTATCGCGTGGTCATTGGCTTTTTGAGCTTCATTTAATTGAGCCGTCAATGACGGCAATGGATCTTCGTGCAAAGCTAGCAAGCTAAAATCAAGCTAGAAAGCGGAAGGGTCAATGACCTTCAGACAGACTGTCGTCGAGGGTACGCACTGCGCCGGCCGGATACGTGGCTATCCGGGATTCAATTACATCCCTGGGCAATGAACTCCTCAGAAACAATCATTCAAAGCTTCAACAATGAAGGCCATACCTTGCTTTCGCAATCCAGCCCTCGCCGGTCTCTATGTATGCTCCGTGGTTGATGGGGTGACTCTTCAGTCCATCGAATTCATACACGCTTCCCATATACGGCATGTATACAATAAAATGGTACGCGTCCTCTGATGTCTTTGGAAGTTCGAGACCGTCTAGCGAGACTGATGAGGGTGGCGACAAAATGTTATGCGCCTCCCTCAACCAATCCGAGCTGGTAATGACCATTCCACGCGTCTGAGCGTCCATGCCTGTTGTGAAGCTTATAAGGTCTGAAAGTTGAGAGCCCATGGGGAGTCCTGGAATGTTTCCGAGAGCGTTCATCACTGCAAGGGTAGCGCAGGCATTGTTGACAACTTGATGAGCGAAGAATCCGGGAAAATCGGAGTCGAATGTCCCTGCCATAGGTGACGTTGGGGATTGGACCCATTTGAACAGAAATATGAAAGCTGAGAGAGGTTGGAACTCGGAGAGAGATTCTGCATCCAAAGAGTAGAGATCATCCACTACAAGCGGGACCTCCAACGTCTTCAGAAGTTGGCTAGTGTTATTTTGGTCAGACGATTCTACAGCGAAGTCACGGTCATACTCACCTGAAAACGCCAGGGTCCGACTCCGTAAGCTGCCAGCCGCTCGATTCATCCTCTCCGGACATGATTTCGGTAAGATCAGGGAGATAAGGAGAATGTGTCGAAAGACTTTATGATGGCAACAACTTGAACAACCAGAGACGCGACGCGAACGTTGCGAGAAGGTGACGCGTTCGCAAAAAGTGAACATGTGATTTCTTGCCACGTGGAGTGCTGCTTTATTTAAGCGTCCGACCACAACCACCCACAACTTGCCGTTTACGTTGTCGACTCATTCCGCCGCTGGTGGAAAGATGTCCCAACCTCCACCAGATGCTGCAGATCTCAAAGCGACAAATCGTGCACGGTTCGAGCTGGAGCTGGAATTCATCCAGAGCTTAGCAAATCCGTACTATCTTCACTCCCTCGCCCAGCAGGGAGTCCTCAGTCAACCTACCTTCGTCAACTTTCTCAAGTATTTGCTGTATTGGAAGGAAAAAAACTACGCTCGTTTCATTTTGTAATTCTTTTCGTCTTGAAACTCAATAGTTGATCTACTGACACACAACGAACCGTTAGGTACCCTCACGCGCTTCATCATCTAGAATTGTTGCAACATGCACAGTTCAGAACGGATATCGGTAAAGATGAGTGGAGGGAATATCTGAACCAGAAACAATACGATCACTGGCGTACTTGGCGAGTGATCAATCATTTTATCGCTATTTAACTTGAAACATGCTCATTCTTTTGCACAGGCGAGAGTATAATCCCCCGAACACTATAACCGTACCTGCTACAGATTCGACTTGATCTCGCACATAACGTCGCCACCGCTGGGACCGAGATCGCCAGTGTCATCATTTTTCGTTGCTTTTCCGTCTCTTTTCCGGAGCGGACGTCCTCTCGGACAAAAGACCTGAGGTCACGGTGATACAGAGATGTATAGCTGCGGGAAACCTCACTGATCGTACGGACAACAGACGGTCCATGTCTAAAATCGTCGTTCATACTCTAGTTGTCTTAGCATAGGCCTACTAGTAGTTCACGTTCCATTCTGTCACTCTGGCTGGTTCGATGGTCCGAATATCATGCATCAAGGGTGGTGTTTGGGTAGTATATGAAGTTGGTTTGTGCTGTTGGTTTGCGGCGACTGCCCCCATTGAGCTATACCATGTTTGCAGGCTTCTATCAAATCGCTTGATCGCGTTGGCACGCTGTCGACTCAGTACTAAGTAGTGCCAGTGCCGACATTGGTTGACCGACTCATGATCGACCGCCGAAGTCACTAGTGAGATGACTGCAGGGCACGCGGTCAATTGCACAAGTGATCTCCGAGCTTCAACGTACAGCGTTCACAAAGAAAAACGCGCAGAAATCTGGAAGAAATTTGCTAGTGGTAGCAGGCTGCACTGCCGCTGCAGTAAAACTTGTAAGTACCATCACATTCACGGGCGTTTGACTGCCCAGGCCCCAGCAGAATGCCCGCGAGAACTAGAACGGCGATACATTCCCACGCCTTCTCCTCCCGACAACCGTTCCGTACTTTCAGTTAATGCAGCTGGCACGAGCTCTATGGCACAACACTCGGAGCAGCACGTCGGAGATGCTCCCCAATACCAATCACTCGCAGATACACCACCGGAGGATGAGGAGGCTGGCTTGGGAGACGACGAACTCAGCGTTCACATTGCCTCGGTGGCGGAGAAGAAGAGACTGTGGTGGCGGAATGCACTCATAAATATGGCGTTCATAGCAGCTTGGTGCGCACCGTATATTATCTGTTGGAAGTCATGTAACGCTGAGACCGCGTCATATAATATATTAGGTTCTTGTTTGCTACAGTGCTCTCCGTGTATAACAAGTGGATGTTCTCACCAGACTACTACGGATTCCCTTTCCCTCTCCTCGTCACTACCATGCATATGTTTGTCCAGTTTATCCTAGCAGCATTTCTACGTTTTGTATTCCCCCATAAGTTCCGACCAGACCGCACTCCGGCAGGCATAGACTATCTGTGAGTCTTTCTTAACTTATGATCGTGCTTGCTCGGGTTATTTCAATTGTCGCGTGCACTGCGACGTGTTTGAGCGGTCATTGTGTGCCTACATGATGTCTGTATTGATATATCTTCCTCGCAGCCGAAAAGTTATACCAACCGGAGTCGCCACCGGACTAGATATTGGCCTATCCAATCTCTCTCTGAAGATGATTACCCTATCGTTCTATAGTGAGTCCATTTTATTAACCTCCTGCTATCGGTGAAGAAACAAGTATGCTGACAAAACAATACTACCTAGCTATGGTCAAATCCTCATCACTGGTATTCGTCCTTACATTTGCGTTCATATTCCGCCTCGAAGTGTTCTCGCTTCGCCTGGTTGGTGTGATCGCCCTAATTGTCTGCGGTGTCCTATTGATGGTCGCTACCGAGACCCACTTCGTACTTCCTGGGTTCCTACTCGTCCTTAGTGGAAGTGCTCTCGGCGGTCTTAGATGGAGTCTCACGCAGTTGCTCCTCAAGAACAAGGACATGGGCTTGGACAACCCTGCGGCCACATTGTTTTGGCTAGCACCGATCATGGGGGTGACTCTAGCAATTGTCAGCTTCTTCGCGGACCACTGGTCAGACTTATGGACTAGCCCGTTCTTCGCAGGGTCAGTAGCCACGGCAAAGACCTGCTTCTTCCTTACCGCCCCCGGTACACTTGCTTTCTTTATGGTAATGAGTGAATATTAGTGAGTGTGTATACCATATTTGTTCCAGCGAAGATGTTGATCGTCCTGTCACGCGGACCAACAGTATCCTTCAACGTGCGGGTGTTGTACCCATGTCCATTGCGGGTATCGCGAAAGAAGTGACGACCATCAGCGTGTCTGCATGGTTTTTCGGAGACCAGTTGTCGCCTCTCAACATCACCGGAGCTGCTGTGACCGTCTGCGGTGAGTGTTTCAGGCTTTGATCAAGGCTCGCCGAGATGGCGTGTCAGTGACTGAAAGGTTGATGATGTAGGTATCTGTCTATTCACATATCACAAGTACCAGAGGTCCATCGATTCCACGGTGCCGTTGGACGCACATGGGAATCCGATGGGATCCAATGAGGTGCTAGGAGTCAGTAACAGTGGGTTCGAGAGCCGTTCTGGCAGCGTGGAGGAGATGCAACCCCTAGCTCAATTGAACGGGGAGCCAAGAAGTGAATCAACGGTGAGTAGTTCGCGTTTCACTTGGTTCCTTCTCGACGCGGCAGTATCTCAACATCCCGCCTTCGCAGGGGCACCGAGTTTTGCCCGTTGATCATGAGGATGAGGACGGAGACGTGTTGTTCGACATGTCTGCAGACGACGTAGACGCGAGATCGCTAAATAGTCAGTTCGTGCGTGACGAAGCGCGACGAATATCGCACGATGGAAACGGGGTGTCTGGGTGGTGGCGTAGACCTTCCTGATAGGTGATGTTCTCAGTGTTGTAACTTATGTTTGGATAACTCGGATTTGCTTGGCCTTGCATGGTTCGTTCAGAGCGCTCAGAAATCTGCGTGCGTGGGATTGTGTGGGATCTCGATCGCATTTCCTCGGCCAGTAACCATCGCGGTGGTCCAAGCTTCTGTAGGTGTGGCTACATATGGCAAATACTTGCGGTCCGGATGACATGTTGATGGAAGCAGACACTCAGCCAGCAACGTTGATCGATCACCCTGGTATACTGACTTCTTGAGCAGCTTCGGTATAGAGTACTCTCGGATCTGCACCGTTCATAATTATAAGGCAAACTGCGTAGCCCACTTCGCCACGCCGACGTCGTCTATTGTTATCCAACTCACATCGTGGAATTGAGTCAACCGGGTTGCGTATGTTTTTGTTGCGCTATTGAAATTACACGAATTGACCTTGAAATCTTGAGACATCAGATAGGCAATAGTTGCACCATGTTATATGGATGTCTCCGTCTCAACGCAAAGTATCAGCGATCACCCACATGGAGATCCGTATTCGGTGCCTCCTCTTCGAACGTAGGCTTATGCCCCTCACGATTTTCAGCACTTAGAAGTCGGCACAGCCTCGAAACCCATAATGAATGCGATCTCGGATCTGTTGCAAAGACTGCAAGTGGATGGGCCTACAATTCAGATGAGAAAGCCAAAATCCTTCAAGTTAGCGCGGCGTATGCCGACGTCGACCGACGACCTTTCTTGGCCATGATGCATGATGACCCTCCCGCGTTTTCCCTTGATACCAAGACTGTCAGTTCTCTAAGGAAAATTGTGTGGCCTCAACGATTGTAGTACCGCGTTGTGAGAGCAACATCTGGCATGTGAAGACAATGTGAAGACACTGATTCTGACACTAGAACTTTGACGTTCGGCTCGAGGACAAGGCAGGCGAAGCGCAACCAGAGACAAGGACGCAGGGAAGCTCATGAACGACGTGTTGCTATCACCACTAGTGAGCAAGACGACAGTCTGTGATTCTGTCTCCGAACTAGGGATCATTGTCAATGCGACTCTGACCCAACTGAACTTCCAGCTTGGGTTAATCATGATAAGGTGTTGTCCCTGAAGACTTCCATGTACGATCAGTATGGAAGGGTGGGAGACCACGGAACGCCGTTCAGCGGAGGCAATAACCGGACAAACAAAGTACGCAGGTCATCGTGCCCACTACAAGCCAGCTAGCCGAGGCCTTGGAGAGTCAGAACCATCAAAAGTAGGTCAGAATCAGTGACTATATTTTGTTGCGACCTGCTAGAGTTATCGCGAGAAGCGTCCCAAATCATACTAGACTGACGAGACACCGCGCGACATGTGCCATGGCGAGTGGAGTGGAATTTCTGTATTTCGGCCTCCTATGCGAGGAAAGCGAGCTTCGCACATGCGTACAAATGGCTGATGAGGCTCCGAGAGAATATCTGTTCGATCGTATACAGAGTTAAAGCCTCGGTGCACCGTTTGAAGTGACCCCAAGTATCTATTCGTATATGATTACTGGTAATGTGTTATGGATAGAATACAGTTACATCAGGTATGTCGAAAAGATGTATGCGAGTCCGGGTGGTATCTATAAAATTATAATCGCACTAAGAAACGTGGTCAGTGAGTGAGGAGGAGGGTCACCAGCATCATGTAACTTACTCGAGTTCGCCGTTGAACTCAACTGCGAAACCGAAGCCCATGTGACTTGTAGCATGTGTCGTTCGTGTTCCCCACGAGCAGACATAGAAAACTTGTCGTTGGAAAGACCCACATCCATGGCCATCTGAACAGTCATCTGCACCAACGAGTTTAGTCGATCAAAGAGTGAGGAGAAAAGCTTGAGCCGCGACACGTACCTGAGAGTATGCGCAAAAGGCTGTACTTCTACTTCTCTTAAACTCCACCCACGAAAGAAGTATCAACGCGTGCAGGTTGTCAACGCTCGGGCCATGAATCATCGATGCCAAAATCGTCTACGTGTGGCGTCAATACATGTTCGAAATTAGAGTGCAAGTGAGCGTACCTCTGCATTGGTGCTATAAGCGTCCATAGCGACACCGACTCCTAGCTGCTTTATCTCCGGTAAGGTTGTGTATCTGCTTGAAGGGTGAGTGATTTTTAAACTTCGAGTGCGGAGCGCGCGTACCGAACCGCCAGGGCCGCAATACAGTTCGCCATGAGCGACGATATAGTGTGCGTGAGGAACTTCTGGACAGTCTCTTCATATACGAGGAACGGGAAGTAGGAGCTGAGGTTGTCGAAAAAGTCTTGGAGGAGCTGACTCATTAATAAGGCATTGGGCCGGTCGGGCTGGTCGGGGTCGAAAAGCGGCGTCGGTATGGAGGATCTGTGAGCTGCATGGCACGGGGTGTCCGAAATTTCGTGATAGGGCTTGTAGATAATGGGAGGGGATTGGCTGTGGTAGCTCGTTCGCCCTGTCCTGTCAACGGGAGCCACGACCGGTAAGTATGTCCCGGACTGTCACCAAGATGACGCACATACCAATGCTGCGAAGGAGCGGTCCCCGTTGACATATTTGAAGAGTACACCGGGCTGGCACGTCCGACGCGATGTTGCTGTGGAGGAGGAGTCATGTACGACGTCCGGGGCATGGCGCCGTTGTCATAGATAGTATCCAGGGAGGAGCGGCCATAATGTGGAAGAGTGTTCGGAGTTATATCAACGGAAGATGGCTGTATCCAAGTTTCGACCTGCGTCTCCGGTGTCGATGACGACTGACGGCAGGAGCTTTCACCAGAGCTACCACCTGACATGATCCTCCGTCGTTCCGCGAAGTACCTCTCGCGATCTTTGAATCGGCAGGGAATGTGTGCAAGCGTACAAGCTTCGCATTGAGTGTTAGGAGTGGTCTGTATGCATTTGACTTTCTTCAGACGACTATATTCGGGTTTCAGTTCCGCGTCATCCAACAAAGAGAGAGTGGCACAGACCAATTATCGCAGGACGTTACGAGACGTGGGCGCTTTTTGTTGCCTTGTGAGAGATGGGGAGCTTCGAGTACAAACTGGATGTCATCCATGGCGGGCAGTATGATTGGGGCAGCATCTCCAAGAGGCAGGCCCGCCGTGCTTTTTGTACATACGACAAGGACGATAGAACACTATTCTCCGGTATGCGGCCACTAAAATGATCGTCGAGTGGATCTTGGCCGCACCGCTTCTTGTGGACTCGTGCCTTTCGAGGCGACCCTTCAAATGCCTCACCGAAAAGCATTGTTAGGCGACGGTTAACAACTGTACCGTTGTTGATGCCGCGGCGAGTATGTGATGATGATGTTCAAAATCAAAGGGCGCTTGAGAGAAAGTACTCATAGGACCCCGGAACTCCGATATTCACAATTTGTTTTGTCGGTGTCGAACCTGCAAAAAATGATCTCTTTCATCTCTTGTCAAACTTTCGCTCGTGGAACCTGCATCATTCCCAACGACATGTTCAGTGGGTCGTATTGAATGAGCTCTGACTGGAACTGGCCGCTATTTACCTCTGAATAGAAGGATGAGTATAGATCGAGTCGATCGACACAGCGCAGGAACCTACTAGACTTATTCCATAGAAGCAGGGCAAATGCAGCTCGAGATGTCAATCTGCGGTACCGTCTCATATCCTAATTTATACACGTCATTAGACTCATGGTCATTCACAGGAGGGTCTCCAACTTATTTCCGGATGACAATTGTGGCAAGGTCTTTAAATTTCGCGAGATGCAAGTGCGGAAGGTAATCTGCGGAGACACTGATCTAACTCCGGAATAATCTCATAAACATCTTTGTAGCACTTCTCTTCGACGGTGGCTCTTGGGCAGGGTCAAGTGGTGAATAAAGGACAAGGTGTGTGAACCTCATGAACCCAAGCAACACGAGGTCAGCTCATTCACATCGCAAATAGCTTCAGGAAATCGATGTTCAGACGTGTTAGTTCAACGTGAGTTTCGGCCGTCCATCCTGTAGATTCAAATCACGATTTGCAGCTCAGAGCACATACGTACACCTTTGTCTTGAGTCAAGGGCCGTGACCTGCCTACGGTGTCATATGGTCGAGCAAATGACATCGATACTGCGAATACTGGGAGGCATGTATACAAGGAGGCGTCTGATCATGATGGATCCAGCGATTCGACGTTACTAAGTATGTACGATCCCATGTCCAGACGCTTACTGTCTGACATCTATGATGCTCAGGGTATCTATTCGGTCAGGGTGGTGTCCTGGCTATGAATAACATGTTGCGAGACGTTGTATACGGAAGCCCACGATGCCTTGAAACAGCTATGATGAAGATGTACGGCACGAGCGGCGTACATCCGCCATGTGCTATGCGCTTGATCCTACGTCACCATAGAGGAACATCGATCGGACAAGCTAATACTATAGGGAACGTCTCGAATCAGCCTTGATATGGTAGGAAGACATACAGAAAAGACAATTATCTGCTCAGGCTGGACTATCAGGGACCTGGAGGGTGCGGCATACGATTGAAACGGAAACGTCGGGGAGTATACACTGTTCCGGTGAGTGACGGCCGATAACAGTTGATGAAGGTCCGCTTGAACAAATATGCCTGTACCCCAGAGTCCACGCGAGGGGGTGTGGCCGCCACGCTGATAGTTCAGCTGAACAATGAAATGGCCATCACTAACAATGCTTATAACGATCATGTATGTTGCGCGATCGAGTGAAAAGTTTGACATGACCTCTACACTAGCCAACGGAGGCAGTGTTGACTATGAAACTGTCGTCAGGCCGTTATTGGGTGTCGTTGTATTCTGGATGGGTGCATGTGCGTTGTGCAAACAAAAAAAAACAAGATTTTCCAGGGTATGAGCGGCAAATCGAAGGCAACGGACTGTGCAACGGACCCAAAATTGAAACACGACAGCGAGCGAGGAAGAGGAGGAAGAACCTTGTTCCGGAATGATCCGCCTCCAGTATCGTCCAAATATGGTGTTTGTGGATGGAGAGTGGCGCTAATAGACGCTCGGTTCTAGCATTCTTGTGGAGCACGGCATATCCGCCTTCGCGTATATACGCAGCGTTGGTTCGAGATACAACGTCAACAACAACTCCTACCTACGAAAACCACCGCAAGCCAACTTTCTCATTCGCACAATAAGTATCATGCCTTTTTTCGGACGTAAGAACAAGATGCGATGAGTTTTGTATTTCGGAGCCGTATTTTTCTGACGTCAATTTTTGCACAGCAGTCAGAAGATGGCCTCGAGTCCAGAAACGACGAGGACGACGCCACTCAGTTTTCCGGTGTTGGAAACAACCAGACCGTTGACTACAACCATGGATTTTCTGGTGGTTCTACTGGCAGGAACTCGTTCGGCAGCTCGGACAGCTCTCATCGAAACGTTGCGATGAACTCACATGTCGGACATAGTTCCGGTCCCACTGCAGGACGAGAGGTCGGAGGCACTCATAGCGGTACTCAGGGTGCTGCCAATGGACATGGCGAAGGCTTCGATCAAATGGACGCCGCTCAGGGTGGTGGTCTACTACTGGTTCCGTGAGTTTCTCTCAAGGTCTCGTGCTGCACCCTCTGACTGACGAGCATTCTCAGCACAACAACTCAAACTTCCAGTATCAGAGCACCGCCACTAGTCAGGTTGACAGCTCAGCCTTGAGGGAGCATGGTCTCCGACTCGAACGCGAGGCGGAGGCTTTGCATAGAGTGCGGAGATCGCTGAAGCGGAGCGCCTCGAGCAGGAGGCCAGGGAGCATCGTGAACGTGCAGTTGCCTCAGGTGTGTTTTACAATTTTACCATTACAATTGTGCCAATGCTGATCACGTTTGGGTTTATTGAAGGTGCCGACCCTATTTACCGTCAGCCTGGCACCGGACCGAATGACTTGGTTTGATACACCGCCATCCAAACCTTGCATCATTAAATAATGATATTGTATCAGGACCCAGACTTCGACTTACGCATACATCGATAATAATAATAAGACTGTACGAGATTTGACAATGGAACTCGGAAGATTGAACCATTCAACAAAATCTGAGAGCGAGCCTAGCAATTATACCGCGAGCATATCTATCCAATACGTTATATACACGCCGTCTGGGTATCCGACTTACACCGCCTCATGCAGTCCCACCATCTTCTTGCTATACTCATCGCGGCCCGCCATCCCGCAGAATACCAATACAGACGTTCACCCAACCGTCAGCGCCCGACATACAAGCTCCTAACCAACCCATTTCTGCTTCTGGCGGTGTAACAACACCTTGGATCAAGGCGTAACCCAAATCGCGAAACGGGGGCTCAGATGAAGAAGGCGGGAATATCTGGGGTAAGTGGTGCGACAGGAAGTGTTGCAATGTATGTGGAGATCCTAATACCAAATTACAGCCTGTCAGCGACCATCCCATGCATAATGGGAGGCAATCAGTCAAAACACACCGTCTTCCAGTAACGGAGGGACCAAATCTTGAAGTACAGGGCCGTCGGGAAGGTATATTCTGACCGGCACGCTGCGAACATTCATAGCACCATCCCGGTCGGGAGTGGCTCCCTGAGGATCTGCTGATGGTGGGCGAGTATGCATTGCGACTGATGGTGGTGGGGATTGAGATCGAAGAGGTGTTGTCGTGGGAGTGACCTTCGACGCTACACGCCAGTACTCATCAAAGTTGTCTTTGGAAGATATGAGCATGTGAGCCAAGGACACATCAAAAGCCAAGTTCAAACACATACGTTCTTTGATTCCTTCCCATAGACCATCTTGCTCAGCTTTCCGCAATCCGGTCATACGTTTAGTGTTCCCCCATCGGAGAAAATCTGCCTCCTTCATTTGACCCATAAACGCTTGCTTGCATGCCTCTGCGCTCGGAGCAAGCAGAAGCTTTTCGGTCGGCGGTGCTGCCAGATGAAGGATGATACGAAGAGGGGCGAGGGGTTGCGGGAGGGCTGATGAAGTTCCGCGTATAGACGCAGATACAGTGTGGTTATCGTAGATTAAACCTAGTGGCCAATGCCTGGAAAACAGAGGGAATATGTAGGTTAGACATTCACGCTCAATCCTCAAACGAGGTCGCGTACAATCGCATCCGGCGGTAACTCACCACTTCAACAAACTCCCTTCTTCGCTTTCAAACCACCAATCCTCATCCTTCATGATGCGTCCCGCAGCTTCGTCGAAAACGACATCCATGAGAAAACGCTTCAACTCCGGCACTATCAGTGGGAGGTAGCTGACCCGAGGTGCTTGGATATAATAGGTCTCCAGACCGCGGTCGCTGTTGGCTGGAAGCTCCTTGGAGTCCACCCGGATCTCTAGAGGTACAGTGCCTTCCCATGTGAGGCGACGAAAGAGTGTTGTAGATGCCGGGGTAGAAAAAGCAGATGGAGAACCGCGATAGGTCGCCATTGTGGTCGCGGCGGTCGTTGATGAGCACGACTGAAAGCGAAGACTCAAATTCAGCGGGGAGTCGATAAATCAATTTCCATTTCTGGCCACGTGGGAAACACGTGTATCACGACCCTGTGACCTCGACGCGTCGCGTTCAATAAGGAGCGACTGTCCTCCTCACGCCCTGACCATCATGTCCATTAACGAAAGCGACCCAAGCGCAGCTGTAGATGCTGCGCGAAGGCTCCAGGCGTCCTTGGAGAATGCGCCTTTGAACATAGTCAAATCTCAGGCTGAGTTCGATACACGTACTTCGCCCGGGGAGGATTCCAGTTTCAATCTGCCAATCACGTTCAGCGAAAGCTCACGTCTGGTGGATCCAAAGAACGTCTCACTTGATGTCGCTTCTCAATTGGTATGCAAATATATAATGAGTGAGTCATCCCGTACTAACCGTCGTTATTGCGCCAGGCTTTCTTCGCTAAGCTCAAATTCCAATACCTGGAGCAGAAAGCGAAGGACCAGTACATCAAGATTATCGTCAGTGATGATGCACCTGATATCAATGCTCAAGACAACGAGAAGCTATGGCACTCAAATGAGCTTAAGAAAGCGGAATTGAAGCAGGCCAAGTCGAAACTGGCAGAGACCTACAATAACATTCAGACGCTAGCACCATTAGTCGAGCAAGGTATGCTTTCTCCCTTTTTGATGATTGCGTCACTAACATCGTCATCATAGACTACAATAAGGCGAAAGAGCTGACTAGCAAAGCTGCGACACTTGCACAGCAGGTGCTCGATGCCAAACTGCAGCTTATTCGCTTGCGACAGTTGCATCCGCCCCCACGACTGACGATCCCCGCTGCCACCGCACAGCTAGATGCGCAGGTCGCCGACATGCAAAAACTTGACGATACGCTACAAGAATTGAACGAGAACATTGACCATGTCAAGGTGAAAGTCAAGGATGGCGCGAGGGATGTGGAACGGCTGCGGGTGGAGAGGGCTGACGTTGAGAAGCAAGCCAAAGTCGCTCAAACCGAAGTAGAAGATGGTCGTGTCGTTGGCTTATACGATTGGTATGATTGCACCTACTCGCGACCGAAAAATCCACTGATGGAGACTACACCAGGTTCACTGCTTCTCTTGCGCTTCATCAAGAACTATTCTCTCTGGAGGCGTTCACCGCTCCTTCAGAGAACGAGCTAAAGCTCGTATATTCCTTGAAGCCCCCAAGCCCAACACAAACAAACCGCAGGCTCGCCGTTACGCTTTTGTTCGTCCCAAATACGCGCCGTCTGGCCGACGCTCAGGTGGAGGGTATGGAGACCGACGTCGGCGATGTTGTGGCGGCTCATGTGCAGGCCAATGACGGCTCTGGGCTCATTGCCGCTCTGCTCGCTCGCTCACGGACAGAATTGTAGCTTCCTCTTTCGCGCTCTTCAACCCTACAGGCCATTCGATTAGGCTACGCCAAGACTGCATCATGTCAGTTCGTCCTAGAATGACGAGACTCGGAGTTGTCGTCGCTCTCCGCAGTGTGATGACGTGCCTGCCTCCTGTTCTTGCCACTAGGAATCTCAGTGACGATTCCGTGCCATGAACTGTGCGGATATTTTGTAAAGTATGCTGTAAGTCTGAACGGCACAAGGATTCTTGCGAAACGGAAACAACGTAGAATGAAATGAACGAGAAACGAGTGAAGTTGTGCAATCAACAAACAACTGCTGCGCGGTGTGGTGGCGCCACTGGTGACCGCAGTATGACGCACGTCGATCACATGGTTACTTGTCCTTATAAGCCTCGCGTACCGCACGACCACTCCCCGCACCCTCCTTTCTGACTGACTCTCGTCGTCGCTGTCTACAATGCCGTCCTTGAGCTCCTGGAAAGACGGGCTTTTGCTCAAAGTAAGCTCGCAAAGTTGTCATTAAAATATGGACCACGTCTTGACTGTCGTGTACAGATTGTCAATGTCATCGCCTATTTCCTATTCCTCGGCTCCAACATCTACACTGTTGCTGGACCAAGAGACATCTACTTGTCTGGAAAAGAGACTTATATTACTCCTGCACCCTGGGCATTCTTGATTTGGTTCGTCGCGTTCAGCCGTCTGTCTTTGTCTGTCGCTCACTCGTGTTGTCCAGGTCATTGATTCATCTCCTACTTTTAGGCACCATTATCTACCAATTTTTTGAAGGAGGAAAGCGTGTCATTGTTGATGGAATCTCTTGGAGGCTGCCGTTGCTCGCTGTGCTCAATGCCATCTACGTCAACCTTTGGTCCTCTCACTACTACATCGTCGGTAAGACCAAAGAAATGGGACTCGTACCTTCACCTTGCTCACTTTTGTCCTTTCTCAGCATTCGTTTTTTCGCTCTTCGTTTCGTCCCTGGTGTCCCACATCTACTACATCGTCAAGAAGTTCCATGAGCCACAGGACACAGCGGACAAACTCTTCGTTCATATTCCTTTCTCGCTCTACCACGGATGGACCACCGTTCTCGTCGTGTTGACCGCATTCGAGGCATTCGGGAACAACGCTTACAAAGAGCACGCTGGAATTTGGACGAAAGTCTTCGTCTTCCTCGCATTGTAAGTTCTGACGTCATTTCACGTGCTTCTATATACTGAACCCGTCTCTTTTGAGATTCTTCCTCGAGGCAACGGCAGCTGCATATGCCTTCTCATCCGCTGAAGGTGATCTCCCTGCCGGCATCGCTGTTGCTTGGTCGTTGTGGGCGATCTTTGCTCACCAGAGGAGCTCATCCTTCGTCCACTGGTCTGCCCTCGCCTTTTCTATCCTCGCTCTCGTTTGGGTTGTGAAGGCTCTCGTTGGTTACTTCAACAAGGTCAGACGCGGTGATGGGATCTCTCTCGATGAGGAGAGAGCCCCCCTTATCGGTTCATAAAGTCCCTGATTGTTTGTACATCATTCTCGACATATTTGTTTCTTGGACTAAGTGCTGCTCTTTTGAAAGATTCCCTTTCTCATTCGAACTCCATCTCCGAAACAAGATCAGCTGCTTCCTCATTTTTGTAAAATATCATTGTATGTAGTTGTTCGTGTACGATGAGTTAACGATAAGTCGATGATCTCTGTTGCGATCCGCTGGACTCGTTTACCATTGGCCTGAACTGGAACTACTGCGAACGATCAAGGAATTTCGTGAACGATGTCCGCATAACGACCCTGTATCTACAGATGCTTTGTTAGCCATCCCTGTTGATCGCGCCAGACAAGTCCTGCGAACTCGATCTGGCCGAGAGTGACGGAGCCAGACTCAGCAGCACACTTAAGCGCTCGTTACACTGGATCCTCGACGGCTCCTCGTCTTAAGTTTGTCCTGCTTCTTTGAACTTCCTCACCGGTCAATTTGGGAGGTATAAGGTTACGCCATCTATATGTCATGAAAATGTCTGACTTTTCACGCCATCAAATACGAAGAAATGCCCAATTGTATATGCAGACTCGGAATCATTGCAGATAGCCCGACACGGACACCTTCTGAAGCGCTTGGACCACGATTCGGTCACCGATATGTAGTGAGAGCATCGCAATGATCATACTGGATTTTACAGGTTGATCGCACGTACTAAGATCTTGTCTCCAAGATTACCACGACAAGCCTGATACACTAACCAAACTTGACCCAAGGATTTGCGTCCACGACTCTACGAACTCAAGTGCACGGAGGGTTTGTTGCGATGTAGACCCTTGCAAACCCATAGAAATAAGCTTTGGAGGCTCGGGCCTGGACCCTGCAGGAGAAGTTGACTCCGATCGTAGAAACCGGAGTGGAGAGAGCGTGATCCTCAAACGTACCATCGGTAGATGGCCCGCAAACAGGTAGAACTTGCAAAACAAACTGCTGGAACATGAGCGTATGCTGGGGTCCTACCAGGGAGCACGGATAATTGTTTTCGTATTTCTGAGGTCAACGTTCAACCACAAGGTACCACACGGCGGACGGCGTGGTTAACCTTGCGATACATACGGGATATGACACAATATGGAGGCTGAAGCTGCCGTGCGGTGAAGGTGCGTGAGCGTGCAGTACAATTTCGTTCAAAACTAACCTGTATGTGACGAATGCGTACATTGTCAGCGAAAAGCCGGTACCCGAGGTGCACATACAAACTGATTCTGAAAAGTTTATTATATGAGTCATCATGCTGACACTTTGTCGGGCCCGCCGCTTGCACCTGATGATCACGCCTGCTAATTATCGTCGAAGGGCATGCAGACCTTGTGCAGACCAAAGTGAGCCAAAGGATTTTCCTCGCGTTCACAGACGGTCTGCGTGAGATCGGGGGCTGGCACTGGCAGGGTAACTATGAGCCAATGAGAAACGGCTCCTCACGTCTCGTCTCATAGTTTGAAATAATATCGGTGATGAAGCACAATGCTTACCAGATGTCGCTATGAGATCGGAGTGGCTTTGACGGGACGCCGCTGGGGACAGCACTTTGGCGGAACCATTGTAGCAGGGAGTACGGCACGCTGTTATGCGCTCCGGTTAGATATTTGCATCTTGATTGTGGTGAGGATTGTAGGATCGTCCCTGGCCTTCGCAGGCCACGAAATAAATGAACATAATATCAGCACAAAAGACCGTATACGAAAGATGATGCTATGCCCACTGATTGCGTTGCGTTTGACAGACTATGGTGGGTGGACTAACAAATCATGATCGCAAAAGAACCACATAGTTGCCGTGACTTGCGCGAGGGATCGTGAGGAAGACGAAGACGAGCGAATTGAGTGCAGCGGTGCATCGAGGCGTCTCGTGTGGCGAGTCATGCCACAGGGTCGTGTCCGATCATTATCATGACCAGCGAAGGAGTTAATATCCGTGTATGTCCTTGTTTCGGAGCTTCGTGGTCGCGAAAGAGGATGGGCCGGGGGGTGGCATCCGAAGAGGGTGCGTTGCTCTGTTCAGCGGATGCTATCAGAGAATGATATTGAGCAAGAACTAAGGAAGGCGTTATCAGCGCAGATCTCGTCATTACAGCTGTGCACCGAACACCTACACACTCGGTTTGAGATCAGTTGGGGCAACAAGAAAGACCATGTAAATTTAGGTAACTGTGCCAGGTGCATCAGCAACCATGCGTCGCTCATTTGAAAGACCAGAAGTGGATTTGACCCTGCAGGGATGACAATTCAGCTACTGAGGATCCCATCAAGGCTACATCACGCACCCCTTGTCATGTTCGAGTTGTTTCATAGTGGGAATGGGATTGCCGTTCACCTGTTAGGCGACTACGAGGGTGCGCAGTGGAAAGTACCATTTTAAGGACTGGTGTATTTTTTTTCTTTACATACACCGAAGCCTCGCATTCTATCGTGACCTGCAGGACATAGCTCGAGACCCTTCAGGAGCAGTGATCGTACGTATCATACAGTCAATGGTACCGCAGCCATCCTTGCCCTACAACAGAGGAACTTAGATAGATTCAAGATGATAGAATAAGACTACACCTCGGTGTAGCATCGATTGCACCTACATAATGGTAATGCGTGACCGTAGCAGCGTAGCACAGCGACAGACGACAAACGTACCAAATACATCGCCTCTGCCGCAAATCCAGATATTGCACCAAATGCCATCTGATCTGCGGTGCGAGTAAGTATGTGCAAACCTAATACCGAGATTGCAACACTACGTACCATCCTAGGATTTGATACATCGTGAGAAACAAAAGAGCACCCTTGGAATCGGCATCAGCCCGACTCGGATCCTCTCAGCCTGCGATGAGGAGAAGCAGTGACGCATAGCATGAGGCAACGAGTAGAGGTGCACAGTAGGTGTACCAGGGAACATTATCGGTATCCAATTACACTTGAGGCACCGATAGTATCCATGGTCAGGCCGATCCCAGAGCAGTATATTGAAGAGCTGCTGTGATGGCCACATACATGTTGCCGCGAAGGCACGCGAGCAGCGCGATGTTGCACGCCCTTATTCTACCCCGCACTCGTGATGTCCGAAATCTTCGGCTCGACCAACACCTCGCAAATAATGCTCCCAGCGAACGGGGGTAACATCTACATGTACATACAGCATCTACGGTTTGGGACGCTCGCGCGCGTGGCGCTGTTCAACTTCCTCACGGACCCATCGGGCGTGAGCTCGTACATCGTGACGATTAACGTGGCGGCGGGGATGTTGAGCCTCCCCAGCGATCTAAGTCGATCGTCATGAGGATACGTCGACGATATTCTTGCACCCTGTCCACATGGGACGCGCCTTTAGAGGACCACACTCAGATGATGACAGCATAAACTATACTGCATAGAAGCTCAATGAAACGACTGTGTTACCGCCTGTCAATTTCAGGACGGAAGAAAGCCCAGGATAAACGGAGGAGTCACGTACTTGTGTAATAACGACATCCTTCATCGATGTAGTGACCTGCTACTAGGACTTGTTTTTCGGCCACTAAATGGTACGCCTTGGGGGTATACTATCGATGCGAGTGCAGACTGCGATGCATCGATTGAGAGCTATACGACATGAACCATCCCTCGATTAGAAAAAGGTCGTTAGAAATGGAACCAACACGGAAAGACGACACGTTATAGCCACTCGTGATCCGTGTTGAAGTACGTGGGCCTTGCACTCCATGTGGACATCGGGAGGAGCAATCTGCGAAAGCGGATGAGTGACAATCTGTGCAGTGTGAACGCCCTACAAAACCTCAACGCACCGGTTGTTGTGAATCATCTCTACGGAAGACTCGTAACATCCTGTATGAATCCCTGGTCCTACAAATCTCGCACGCGCGCCAGGGCCACGGGATCGTCAGCTGAAGAATCTGAGGTCCATGGTTTGAGGGACGACATAAAGCAATGTTGATGTATTTGCGCTTTCTGCAGTGGTAGAAAGTTGCATGCGATTGTACATGTGTTCAAGTGAAGACGAGGATGGATCTGAGACCTGGATTCGGCCAATGGGCCATCACGATCATAGTGTGGCGCCTACTCAACATCCGGCGCTTTTATAGGCGCGCGCTAGAGCCGCTATTAATTATTGTGCTGGCGCGCGCTACACGCTACTGATCAAGTTCGCGGCACTGACTATAGAATGAATCTATGTATACAAACGGAAAGAAAATGGGAAAAAATGGTCAAGATATTGATCATCCCTCCACGGAAGTAGGTGATAGCGGTGCAAATCAGATGCATGCAGTGCGGTCAAGCTCTTTCTACAGTCCAGCCGCGAAATAGTAAGCCCCAGTCTCGTCTTTTTCTCATGGGCCATCGGCGGTGACCAGTCCAATGTCCACAGCCCAAGTCAGCCGGAGTGGTATAAAGAGAGCCCCAATCTCCAACATGGTTCGTTCAATTCCAGCGTTTCCACAAGATGTTTCCCCAGGCTGAGTTACCCACACCCGTCTTGCGTAAACGACGAACCTCTTCAACTGACACTGCAGACGCAAAAACCGCTTCGGAATCTTTGTCAGTACCTGATGGTTCCTCCGATACCCCGCCTACTACAAAAAAGGATGTGTTTCAAGCTGTGTTACTCGGCATTGCAGTATGCGCCACAGTCGCCACCTTCAAAGCCTTTCAAGCACCGACCAACCAAGTTTCGGCAATCTTACCCCAATCATATGCTCTTTGCTCACCGGAAGGGCTGCAAAAGATATATACCGTCAACCCGGAGAACCCTCAAGTACAATGCCTCGTTGTGAATAATTCTCACTTCGTTGATGCGGGATCTCTTGGTGCGACATTTGAGTCAATGTGATCACGCACAAGAGTTTATACTGATAGCGAGAAACTCTCGCGCAGACGACATTCGAGGCAGGTGGAATCAAGATACACCATTCAAGGTCCGCTACATAGAAGCTGGAGCTGTCGTGGTACCCGGCCTGAGTGGTATGTCTGTTAATCTCAGCCGAAGATACGGATTTCATGTGTTGACTTTACTATATAGATTCTCACGGACACATTCTTGAATATGGCGGATCCCTTCAATGCCCGCTTGAGGGGACCACGACGGTGACAGGTATGCCAAGCTAGCTCATCCCCTCTCAGAGAGCTTGAAATTGCTGCAGAGACCGTCCAACGCGTGAGGGATTATATCGTGTCCGAGCCGGACATCCGAGACGATAAGGCAAAATTTGTCGAAGGGTGGGGCTGGGATCACACTCAATGGGCACTGGAAAGCTGGCCTACGGCGGTTGGTTTTACGTTTCAAGGGTGGAGCTTCTTCTGCTAATCCAGTCGTTATGCAGGGAGATCTCGAGGTAGATCCCATTGTCGCTGGCCGTCCTGTGGTATTACAGAGTAAAGACGGACATGCGTTGTGGGTATCTGAGACTGTTTTAGCTTCCATGGAACCTATTCCTGAAGAAGTTGAAGGCGGCGTTATTATGCGCGACGCTACTGGAAAGCCCACAGGTAAGTTCTCACGACTTGCACTGCCAGGTCATGTAGGCTGAAGACGCGTATCCCATAGGCATCCTCTTGGACAACGCTCAGGACTTGGTTTTAAGACCGGAGCCTACATATGAAACGTTGAAGAAACGCTTCCAACTAGCTGTCCGCCAAGCACATTCAGTCGGATTGACGTCCGTACATGATGCAGGCTTCAGCTCCAAATCTCTTGAGTTTTTCCGGAGGTATGTAGACCGGTTACCGATTGATGCGTCATAGGGATCTGACGCGCATTACCGCTTACTATAGACAAGCAGAAGAGGATAGGTTACCTGTGCGCTTCGATCCCGCTCGAACTATGCAGTTAGCTCACGCCGATGTTCTCTAGATCCGCATTTACGGCATGACATTCTTCGATGAGACGAAGGAATATTGGGGCGATAAAGTGGCCAAAGTCGTGAACGCAGGAAACCACAGGCTCACTGCGCGAAGCGTCAAGATTTTTGCCGATGGTATGTAACGATTCTAACGCGACTTTTAGCCGCTAGTTTTCTTCGCTGACACAAGGACTGTACTTTCACAGGTGCTCTGAGGTCCGGAGGTGCAGCGGTAAGCATCTGTTCAAACGCCGTCGGCTCCCAACTTATCGCTCCACCTAGCTCTACGAACCTTACACAGACAATCCTTCCACGCGAGGCTTCATGCGCATAGCGCCTGAGGTACTCAATGATGTTATTCCTAGGTTTCTGCGGGATGGCTGGCAAGTGGTAAGTTGTCCATTTGAATCGTCATTACTGGGTTTGAACTTTTATCGTAGAATGTCCATGCTATAGGCGATCGCGCTAATGGTCTTGTGCTGGACGCGTTCGAAGCCGCTTTGAAGGATGCGAACGTCTCAGCGCTGCGACCCAGACTAGAGCATGCTCAAATCCTTGCTCAAGCCGATATGGCTCGCTTTGGCAAGCTGGGTGGTGAGTGTACACACTCAAGCGCTTAGATTTTCTCATTTGACCATTATCGGATAGTTATTGCTAGCGTACAACCCACCCATGCGTAAGTGTCATTCGAGACTCTCACTGAGTACGTCTGAAACCTGAGACAAGCTGCTGACCGAACATTCGCGTTCACAGAATAAGTGACATGTGGTTTGGAGAGGCTCGTTTGGTGCGTCTTCAGACGTGATGGAAATTCTCGAAGATACTGAGCGTTTTTTTGTAGGGACCTGACCGTGTCAAAGGTCTTTATGCCTTCCGCAGTATCCTTGAACATGGCGCTCGTATTACGCTGGGTTCAGATTTCCCTGTTGAAGATTTGAATCCTCTCGCGGGATTCTATGCTGCGATAACGCGCCTATCCCGCGATGGAACATCCCCACACGGTCCTTTAGGATGGTAATCAAATAGTTCACCTCGTGACGATGTCGGTACTCATTGATCTTAGGTTCCCCGAACAACGTATGACACGCGAAGAAGCGCTGAAAGGTCAGCGGGTTTTCTTTCCATTCAACGTCAGGGGAATGCTCAGAAGAATTGTAACTACGTAGGTATGACCCTAGATCCCGCATATGCAAGCTTCACCGAGGATACTCTGGGATCAATCGCTCCGGGGAAACGAGCGGATTACGTTGTCCTTTCGCAAGACATTATGACCATCGCTGCTCGCAGAATACTGGGAACTAAAGTCGTCGCAACTGTCATTGACGGACGACCAGCTTATGGAGTCGTCTGAAGCTGCGAAGAGTCATCAGGGCCCGGGTGGCAGAGTGATACCGATGAGCGGTCGTATAGGCTGCTACATTGAGTATATACTATTCTTATACCTCCCATCCTCCTGCCCTTTGTTATGCGCTGTACGCGTCTGATTCTCTGGCTTTCAATTACTGTATATGTATCCCGCTTCGAAGTTCGTGGCTGCTTTCGCAGTTATTTATGCTATGACGAGACTTCGCTGAAGGACTTCGATTAGACGCCTGGAGCACGTGTGTGACGCGCTCCCGTGATGCATCTCATTTCCCGCGTCGCGTCGCGGCCTCTTGCTCTTTGCTCCGTACCACCTTCCTGCCCTTCTCATGCCTGCATTTCTGAACCCGCTTAGCACCAGTGGCGTGAAAAGGAAGCATGAAGACAATCAATCTACCCAGAGGAAGAGACAATCAGGGCCTGAAGTGCGTCATGCCAGTGGCAGCGGCTTCACTGTGAACGCGGGACTTAGCATAGACACACACTGGATGGTTCAATGGCAGGTGGTGCTTCGCATATACCCCGTCACAACTTACCAATTGTAACATAGGAGAAATCCACAGACTAAGAAACACAAGACATGGGATGGTGACGGCGTGTTGCTTGCCACCTCTAAATTCTGTATCCTTTTCGACTTAGAGAATCGCCGGTAAGCTGCAAGTACCATGCATCTAGAACGTTAAATATATCTTCTTTAGGATAGCGCAAGGTAAACCGGATTTTGGAGACATGTGTAAACTCAATATTGGATCCCAACTAGCTCTGGGAGGCAAAGAGTTGGAGATAGATTGTGCCATCGAGAAGGACGACTATCTGTCAGGAAGATGCTTTACGCGCGGAGGCGCATCTTCGCCTCCTCCCACGCTCATTCGTAATTCAGGATCTTCCACCAAACAGTTCGTTCCTCCTCTTCGTCCGAAGTCGATAAACAATGGCTTCAAAGCGCCGCCCCCTCTTGCCCGAACATCCGCATCTTCCAATGTCTTGGATAATGGACAAAGCAATGAACCCGTTTCAAACTTCGAAGAGGTCAAGCCAAGCGATTCGTATTGGACTGTGAACTGGTATGCTTGGAACTCAATATATCTATCTGAATACTCATGTTCTTTGTCTTCCCAGGCGTAAACCACAAGGCAAAAAGAACAAGACCTGGGATGGCGACGCATTTCTCATCGCGTCCTCTGGTCAGATCAAGCTCGTCTCTGAGGCGGGGGTGATGTAAGTAGCATATATGCATGTTTGCATTTATTGACGGTGGCTCATTTTGACTTCCAGACTCGGCTCGAAGAAATGGGATGGAAAACCGCTTAGAGCCGAAGATACGTTCTTGTTAGGGGGCAAAGAGGTGCAACTCGACAGTCAAACGCACAAGCAGGACCTTCCAGCTATATCCGGCCGCTCCCACGAAGAGAACAACGACGTCCAGCTTTCGAGCTCCCCACCGACCACCATGATCCTTTCTTCAGGCTCCAGAAGCTCTAAGTCAACTCCTGCGACCTCGGAACTCGAAGAGAAGTCATCCCCTCTGGGTGCTGTACCAGCACGGATCTTCTTTGCGCCTGCACAACCAAAAGCACGAACAAATGGGCCTTTGTAGGTTGCCGTCCAAATGTCAGATCGTCGTACTCATGACATTCATACAGACATGATCCCCATGCTGAAGGTGCAGTGGTCATGAAAGCACCGACGGAGGAGCATGCAAAGAAGCACAACAAAAAGTTTGCCCTTTTATCTCGTTCCATAGGTATATACTGATGAATGACATAGAAATCTGCCTGTAGTACCTGTCGTTATTGATCCCATTCTGGCAAGGAAGCTACGTCCTCACCAGATCGACGGTCGGTGATATCTCAAGTTATCTGTGGGATTGTCTGAACATTCCACAGGCGTCAAGTTCATGTACGAATGCGTTATGGGCCTCAATCATGACGGCAAAGGATGCATTCTGGCAGATGAGATGTAAGTTCTACATTTGTAGGTACCTTGATGCCTTGGTCTTACGCTTCGAAAGGGGTATGGGCAAAACACTTCAGGTCCGTACTCTATTCTATTCTATGAACGTTCCTCTAAATTTCGAACCGTAGACCATCACGTTGATTTGGACCTTGCTCAGTGCGTTTCATCGGATTCGTAGATATCACCTTGCCAAAATGATTTCTTTTAGAACAAAATCCATATGCTGGAATTGGACCTGTTGTTGGCAAGGTTTTGATTGTGTGTCCGGTAACGCTCACCAACGTGAGTAGTTTCTTTTGTCTGCAGAGTTGTGCCGATGATTAATGTCCATCTCAGAACTGGAAAAGCGAAATCGTGAAGTGGTAAGGATCTGTGTTATTACACGCACTCGGATACATCTACTCAATTGTTACTAGGCTTGGTCGTGATCGTGTCGGAGTATTTGTTGCCGACAAAGACAAGGCGAAGCTCAAGCAGTTCATCAATTCGTTAGTAGTTTTCCTCTTCATCATGTAGACTATCACCCTGCTCATCTTGATTTGCTCTAGGCGAAACCATCATGTGCTGATCATAGGATACGAACGCCTGCGCACTGTCATGTAAGTACTCCCTTGAACAAACTTCCAGAGCCTCGTCTTGACTTCGCTATGACAATGATAGAGACGACTTAGCATACTGCATGTGAGTTGGCATTTCAGTATCGTCAAATTCATGTTTCTCACCGTAAAATAGTCCTCCAATCGGTCTCATTATCTGCGACGAAGGTGAGTCGCGATTGCCAAGCTATTCTGTCTCACTTAATCGAGTTCTCAGGGCATCGTCTGAAGTCCGCAAATAACAAGACATCTATGATGTTTGAGGCGCTCCGGACTCCTCGTCGGATCATTCTGTCTGGGACGCCCATACAGAATGACCTGGGTGAATTTCATGCAATGGTAGGTCCGTGTTACCCTCGATTGGAATGTCGGTTCTCACTCAGGTATTTAGGCGGATTTCTGTAATCCCGATTTATTAGGTACGAAGTACGAAGCTGCATTTCAAACGTTTCAGACACTGAAGAGTGTGTGCAGATGACTATCAGAAGTTTCGCAAAGTATATGAGACCCCCATCCTAAAAAGTCGCGCACAGGGCTGCTCAGCGAAGGATAAGGAAATAGGCGAGGGCCGTCTCAAGGAGGTATATTTTCATAACTGACCTATGTTGCACATCATGAGCTCATCTTGTTGGACTACCGTTAGCTGATGGAACTCGCCCGTAAGTTCGTGCTCAGACGAGAGGCGTCTCTTTTAAAGAACTATCTACCGCCCAAGCGTGCGTCTTCTCCTTGCTTCTGCACTCACAACTGCTGAGATGAGATATTTGTAGACGAGTATGTCGTCTTCATCACACCCACGAAGCTACAGCGAAGCATGTTCCAGAGGATCTTGACCCGGGATAACATCGACAATGTATCGAGGGCTAACACCGCTGAATCTCTTGCCCTTATCAATCTTCTGACAAAGATTAGCAATAGTCCTATTCTGCTGAAGGCGACTGCTGACCAAGCCAAAAGTAACGGTGGAGATGGTGGAGTCAGGGCGCAAGCAATACAAGACGCCCTGAGGCTCCTCCCCGAGCGTGCACAAATTGAGGATGTATCTCTCAGTGGTCGGGTCTATCGCTACCGCTATTTTACTTAGTACTGACACTCACTGCTTTCAGGTAAACTGGCAGCTTTGGCGAATTTGCTCCGTGCAGTTTATAAGGTGAGCTAGGCCGCACTGGCGATTTGATTCAATTCCTCGTTTTTACACTGAAGTCGGACTGTAGACCACCGATGAAAAATGTGTCCTTGTGTCTCATTATACGTCAACGCTCAATATCGTCGAAGCGTTTTGCAAGAAGAAAGGCTACACATATCATCGTTTGGATGGGTAAGGTCGTAGTACCTGTGACGAGGTCTCAGCTGAACCAACCGTATCTGGGTGTAGGCAAACCGCACCTCACAAGAGACAAGAATACGTCAATGAGTTCAACAAGTCATCTCAATCACAGCGCTGTGAGTAATAATATTCCGCTCGAGGTGACCGCTAAGCTTAACTGTGTTTGACAGTTGTGTTCTTGCTCAGCTCAAAGGCAGGAGGTGTCGGGCTCAATCTTATTGGTGCATCTAGACTTTGTCTCATCGACTCAGATTGGAATCCAAGGTGATGATCCTTTATTTTCAGCGATTCATGTTGGCTCACCAGGATGCCTTAGTCATGACTTGCAATCCATGGCTCGTATTCATCGGTTAGTGAATATTTATCTAGTCATTCTAGTTCGTGCTAGATATTGACACTGCGACAGAGACGGCCAGAAGAAACCTGTCTTTATCTATCGTTTCCTGACCGCGGGGGCTATCGATGGTATGGCGTACAATATACAGCCTTGTTTTTGAACGCTCACCGACTTCGTCCTCAGAGAAAATCTATCAGCGACAAGTCACCAAGCTAGCGTTGAGTAGCTGTAAGAGTTCCGTGAACCCGTGATGTCCGAGAAGTGTTGCTGACACGTCATTCCATAGCCCTCATAGGAAACGTATGTTATGGTAGATCTATATCTTGTTATGTCTAATGTGTCTAATGTCTCGACAGGGTCAAGCAGAATCCAAGTCTGATTCATTCACGCGGAAAGATGTACGTGTTCAACTGAAAGTATCGGGACCTTATCTCATGGCTCGTCTTAGCTTCAAGACATATTTACCGTGCACCCACATACGTCTTCTAATACCCATGACTTGCTCGAATGCCCATGCAGCGGGATCAATGGCTCGAATGCGATGCAGACTTTCAATTCAGCCGGAGAAGACGACGACGAAGCAGGTGAAGATGGCGTCGAGATGGGTTTTGTCAACGCGTCTGAAGTAAAGCCTGAGAAGCTCGATAAATCGGTAAGTAAAGCACTACTTGTTTGTCTCGATCACTCTTCAACTATTTCCTTTGGACGTAGTATCTGAAACAGAAGAAAGCTCAGCTCGCAGCTTTGGGCGAATGGACGCACATCAACTGTCTTGCTCGGAATGCAAAAGAACACGTCCACGATACGATCCTCCAGCGCCTTCTGATTGTTCGAGAGTCAGCGGAACCGGCTGAGGCAAACACAAACACCGCAGGCCGAAGTCGCGTGGAAAATCTCTTGGCCGCTGTAGATTTGAATAAAGTATTGGAAGACACGGCACCACCGTTATCTGTGGACGATGTCCCGGGCGGAACAATCGCGTTCTTGTTCGAGCGTGGGGATGCGGCGCCAGTAGAAGAGGAGGAAGTAGAAGAGGAAGAGGAGGAGCTAGATTATGACGACGTTTGATGACGGCAATTGCTTCATGGACAGTCATGAGAGTAGACATTGATAGGCAGCTCTCTAATCACACCCTAACACATGTATTTATGCTACTGATGCAAGCATACCTAGCATGGTCGAGCACCATAGCACGAGGCTCCTTGGGCCATAGATGACACCCTGAGTGCACTAGGTGATATTTGACCTATCAGTATCAAACTGAAGAGTGAGAACAAGTAATCATTCTTGGCTGGAGCCTGGAGGCAAAATTTTATAGCTTAGGAGCCAGCAAGAGTATCACACAGTACAGTCCCGTCGACGACCACATCTAACATACGAATGACCTCCAGGGTTACAGGTCTGCTGTGCCAGTCGTGAGCCCAGCATTTTTTCAGTGACCGCCCACATAGTGCCCGACATGAGGATTCCATCGGGCGTGAATGGTCGCAGGGACCGCTTCCCTTCCACTACTGACTTGGAAACATATAGGTTTGATTTTGATGCAACGCTGAGATACTGCATGAATCTAATAATAAAATACCGTTCAATGTTTACTCATGCCACGCTGTGTCATTGTACGCACCTAACGCAAAAGCAAGCTAAAGCATATATGTCACTGGCGTACGTTGGATGATGCATAAATGAACCTTCTGGATTGATTACTTCTGGACCCACGTACTGCGTTGCCCCACCACCGTGCCCCCTCAGGGCACGTTCGTTCGAGCTTGCCTCCGTAGTTAGTACTAAGCCAAAGTCACGAAGTCGAGCGCCGCCGGTATCATCTACAAGAATGTTGCCGCTACGCAAATCGCCATCGACAATGCCTTCTTCATGGAGAAATTTCGTACAGTACAATATTAGTGAGTTGTGAATGTGTAAATAGAGTTCAGCAGACTACCAGGGCGATTTCAGAGCCAATATCTCTTTATCCGTTTTCAACAAGTCCTCAATCTTCCACTTGGACCGGAGAGCGATGGAATAATCATCGTGGTCTCCTGCGAGAAATCGATGCATGGATGCCCACGCAATCATGACTGCATTGTCTGTCACAACGCGATGAGAACGATGATTCGACGACAAGAACATGACAAGACACGTACCTGTGCACAGTGCAGGAGGTGGGAAGACGAGATCTATGTTTTTGCCGTCCTGCTGAGTGAATGTATCCAGACATGTGCGTAATCTGTGCATTCTTTCGGTGAGTACATGTCCGTAAGGAATGGATGAATCTTCTTACCTCTCACGGAGGTACATATTGCTGGCCACACCACCACTAACCACCAGATGACCAACATGAACTCCCATCTCTTGACACTGCCGAAGTCCCAACAGAACCTTCTCTTCAAGCTGACCAACGGCAGCTCGTTGAAATGCGCGTGCCAGCGCCAACTTCTCTTCGTCTTCCAGAGAACCCAACCTTGCAGAAACGTACCTCTCCGCGTGCGAGTGCAACGAAGCGTAAGAGAACTGCAATCGGCGGGGCACAGAACGAGGAAACGCAGGTTCGATCGACGGAAGCGTGTCGTGTGATTCAGGCGAGGTGAGACAGAATTTCTCGAGCGCGTCGCCGGGGCCTAAGGAAGACCATGGCAGTTTTAGAAGCTTGGAAACGCTGTCGAAGGCTTGGCCTATGCTCTCGTCGTTTGTCGTGGCCAACGTTTCGAACGATGTGGGAGAATGCGCGAGGAGGAGAAGGGTATGTCCGCCGGAAATGAGGAGGGTCAGAAAGGGGTACTGTGGGATCTGGTCGAGCGGAGATGTGAGGAGCGACGTGAGCGCATGTGCTTGCTGTACATGTATATTGGTCAGTGGCTAACATGAGCCATGAGAGAGAGGGACTAACCATATGATGCACACCGACAAGTGGCTTATTCAGTACCGCAGCGAGAGTTTTGGCTGCATTTGATCCGACAGACAAACATCCACCCATGCCTACAGGAGACAGATGAAGTATTTAGAGGAGAACATATGGCGTTGCGTGATCTCTACCGACATACCTGGGCCTCGAGTGAAGGCAATGCCATCGACTTCTCTAACGTCTATGTTGGCTTCATAGAGAGCACACCTGACTGCACCTGGCTGTTGAGATGAGACATGCTACAACGGAGAGACCAGGGAGCTGCACACCATGTTCCGTTGATGTGCTTCTATTGCAATAAAAGGATGTATTCCACCATACTTTTCGTGTCTAGGAGAAGTATAAGCAACTATTCAATTGTGCATAGAAAAATTCTCACTCTTTGTGTTGTTTTATGACCACATTTGAGAGTACCCGGCGGTCAGAGGTGACAACGGCTGCACAAGTGTCGTCTGCAGAAGACTCGACTGCTAATACAGTGAAGCTCCGGCGAAATGGAGACAAGCATGTCGCCTTTTTCTGATGTCTTTGTTGAATGCGTATAACGGACGATGCAGCCCGCATACGAGTACGAATCCTGACAAGAAATCCAAGAATGAACGTCGCGTCAGGTCACGAACAATCGAAAGGCAGCCAAACGTGCAAACACCACGTGGATACCACATGGATAGATCGAGATTTGAGGTGCTTCCGGCGGCAGTCAGTGAAATAACTTGAATAAATGACATATTTACTATCATTGAAATCTATATCGACCTCGACATCGTCCTCAACGACGACGACGACGCGACATGGCCGGTCGATCCGCTCAAAGTCGTCGGGCATCGCAGGATGCTAGTATCCTGCTCCGAACTCCCGAACGGGCGCGACGATCTCTTAGCCAAGGCGACGACACTCCCCGTCCCACAGGCGTCCTTGTTGGCGCCAACACTGGGGCCGTTCAGAACAACGATTCCGGTAGTCCTCCCAACAATAACAGCCACCTCACTGTTGTAGATCAACACCCGACAACGAAGCGACTCGGATTTCTTACCGACAAGCTCTCGCTTTCTTCTAGTTCTGGCTCTTCGTCGGCCACTATCCGAGCTCTGTCGCCTGCACCATCATCACTACACCCTTCTCGGAGCCATACTCGCGCAGAGTCTGCTCTAAATATAAGCTCAAGAGAGGCCACCGCTTCTCCGACACCTGGAATGGCAGCACCTTCCACCCAGGGCGCAAAGGGGCACGCATCTCCTTCGAAGGTGAGCTATTCAGATATGGTTTGACAGTAGCACTGTGTCTCCAAGGCACAGCCTTGTTGTACACCTTGTACACTTGACGGGCTACTGCGCCGCCTCATCTTAAATGATATTGATGCCTCTCACAATGGAACTGAGCTCTGCTTATATCATAACTGCATAGACAACGACACGGACCTATGATTCCAAGCTTGTGTCCCGCGAAATGCACCGTCTGGGGAATCTGGCACACTTACCATCTCTTGCGCCCTCTCTATCATCTGCGTCTACCGCCACGCTCAATGTTTCGGGAAATACGTCCAATATTACGTCTATTTCTGCGACAGACAGTCCGTGGGCAACTCTGCACGTCTACGTACTTCCTCTATTCAACGGCGAACCGTTACGTGTGCCAATGTGAGCTCCCCTTCGTATTCATGAGCAATAAAATGACAAATATCGCATATTAGTGAGGATCTGAACGCTCTAGTCAAGCGACACATTCAAGCAGTGGTATCGTCCGCCCCCTCGAAAGCTCTTGCCACCCTCGAACACGATGCGGTAGAATTGATTTCATCGGGTATGGTGACTCTCAATGCAAAGCTTGCTGGAGTTGAGCAGGAAAGGGTTGTACATCGTCTGGTGGAGATATGGGGCTTCTTCTGGGACCAGGTGCTACCATACGTCGAGGGGGTGAGTGTGATCTTCAGATGGCTTCAGGTATCATATTTAATGGTTTTCCAGGCTCTCCTCCCTCTGCAAACAGATCCTCTACTGTCCTCTCTGTATCGCATGCCCAAAGCTCACAAACCAACTTCGCCCGTTGCTCAAAACGGCAAGGCCTCAATGTCGTCCCTAACACTCAATTCAACGCAAATCGATGTACGGACAATTGCGTTGCAACTGTTTAGGGACAGCATCATCTACCCTGCATTTCCCACCCTGAATTCTCGTCTACTACTCGAACGAGAGCAGGCACCAGAAGCCCCTGGATATCAACAGCCACGTCTGCAACAAATGTACCCCTCTGTATTCTGTTTGTCGATAACGCATAACTAAGTCACTCTACAGGTTACTTGTCCTGGTCTCGCAAAGACCATTCCCGTCGGTCATGTCTCTGACCGAACCTGCTCCGCCGCTGACCCCGGGAGAGGAAGCTATTCAGCGTCTCCTTCGGACAATCCGTGCACCCCTTGTAAATCTATCACCCAATACGCACGGACGACATTCTGGTCGTGGCGCACCTTCCTTCCTATCAGCTGGTCTTCCTCGAGATCGTCGAGGACGAATAGCAGGGAAAGCAGACGGACGACACACGGCGACTTTGTCGCTTGATGAGCTGGATAACGATGACGGTGGCGAGACGCCCAAAATTGGTGCTCAGTTCGCTACAGATACAGTGAGGGATCGCGAACGAGAGTTCTTGGAGAGCTTGAGGTGAGCCGTTTTGTCGTTCACGATTCACAGGAGCGTGGATAGCTTACTGGTCATTCATTCTCGTGTTTTGGGCACGCAGGAGTCCTGATCCTGATGGTCATGGTCATGGTCGTGCAAGTATGGGCGGATGGGGGCTGGGTGTCGGGAATGAAGAAGTGTTAAGACAAGCGTCTGCTGGCGCTGAAGACGAAGATGAGGAAGAATCACCTGCAGATTGGGATCAAGCGCAGGTGAGTTTTGCTCTGCGTACCGTAATTCTGTCAGGTGACCACAAGAGATGTTGATTGTGGCTGGTCTGATTGATTACTGGATGAGACTTATGCTTATACATTGCATGACCAGGCTGTAGTGGAACGTATGGTTGGGATGAAAGATGCGAATTTTGGGCAAGGACCAACCCCGGTCCAATGGCGTGTCGCGGCATGAAGGAAGGTGGTGTCCTGCTTCTTCTGTTGTTCTTTTAGCAAAATTTATCTATGACTATCTATTAAAGGAAGTTTTCAAAGGTGAGTACGTGATGGAGCTAGACGGGATGTTGGCTCATGATTTGCAGGAGTTGCATCGTTGTATGCTGTAATCCTATGTGCAATCTTGTCAGGGTGTATACCATATTCTGCATCTTCGTAGATTTTAGCGTGGTGACAGCCAGATCTTTTACCTTCAAACAGAATGCATAGTAGTGCGTTCCTGAAAACGAGAAGATCTGAAGCTTCGGCATGAACATCGAATACGACAGCTTGGAAGCAAGGTGCTTTTCCTTCTGATAACCGTTTCCTGCAAGCTATGCTCCCAATCATACGAGTCCGAGGATCCTAGGAAACCTAAATACACTCGTCCGCCAGTCTTCCACACCGCTCTAGGGGTGAGTCATCCGACGTCACGCTTGTGTTTTATCACTCTCACCTTCATTCGCGTTGCTGTTTAATGAGGTGCTGGGTGATCATAGGACTTCTGACGAAGAGTCTTGGACATGATAGAGCACAATGTGTTTTTCATTCAAAGAAACATCATCCCAGGACCTAAATGGTATTGACACTGCGACCGGGCTTTGCAGTCACATCGGCGGGCACGTACCTACCTCCATTTAGTGAGGCCGGTGAAGGAACACAGCACGTCGGTAGAAAAGTAGCAGTATGATTACATTACGGTGCACCTTATTCACCGTTATCCGACCCTATATTGTTATGTCCTAGTACATGCATTGATTACGATTGCGCAATAGAGCCGTTCGTCGCCGACATACAGATGCCGGCCTCGTACACCGCCCGCCTAGCTCGACACCGCGCGTGTGCTCAAGCATTGACGGCCGTCCTGAGTCCACGTCCACGATCCAACACAGAGTCCGCCTCCACGTAACACCCCTTCAACCACCTATTCACCTCCGGCTGGTCCTCCACGCCGTTCTCATCGTAGAACGCCGTCCTCGCGTGCAAGATCCTGCGATTGTCGAACACCACAGCGTCGCCCTCTTTCAGGATATAATCGAACCGCGCCTCAGGGCGGTTCAAAAGCGACGCGAACCGTTCGAACGCGGAGTAGAACTCGGGTGGAGTGGTGAGGGGGAGTGGAGCTTGGAAGGGTGGGGAGTAATTGATGTGGGATATAGGTCTGGGCTGGGTGGGGTCGTCGGAGACGGGCGCGAGCTCGATGGTGGGGTGTGAATGGTGTAGGTGATGGCCGTCGTTGATGTAGTGGAATGTGACGGGTGTTGTGGCGAGCAAGTCGAAGTCGGCGGGATGGGTAGCTCGTAGCTCCTTGGCTGCTTGGAGGGCGTCCACGAAGAGGGACACACCTCCTTTAACGCGGTTCCGTATACAATGAAGGAATTGGTAGCGTGGTGGATGTTGGAAATATCTGAAGTGTGGCGTATGAGTTTTCAGACGGACTGAGAAGATGAGAGGATGGTACGCACTGAAGATCGATGTGGTATCCCAAGTCTAGGTTGGTATAAGCAATATTCGTGCTGTTTCGAATGTTCTTAACATCCCAAAGCTCTCCATACATGGTAGAACGTATCTCGCCGAACTTCTCTGCCAACGTACGGACCTCGCAATCCTCATGCGTTTGCTTCTCAGTTGGGACCCCAGATACGAAAAGTACGCCGTACTTCGTGAGCTGTTCTATAGCGGCCAGCATGCCCGTCTTTCTGTCCATATCCTTGTACGGGACGAACAGTGTCTTGGACGACTTCAACCGGTCAGCAGACCAACTTATGGATTCAACGTCCTGGTGAAACTTGCGCAGATTCATAAAGGAAGCATGGTTCGTGAGTAGGTCAGAAGGATAGAACGAGCGATGTCCAGAGGCCCACTGAATATCAACACCGTTGCGTTTGACTTCGACGCCACCTGGGACCGGACTGGTGTCCGCAGAGACATCGGTGGTCCTGTGGAGTTTCTGCCGGGTGGAAGGATGGATGCATTCGGGGCATTGACACGAGTCGCGCAGCCACCTGTACGGGTACGACACGCCGTTGTAGGACAGCTCTTGCGACCTAGCGGCCGAGGCAGCTACGGCGGTTGAGTATGTCCTTGCGGAGATGCGACCGTATTTCGCAAATCTGAGCAGTGAAATGTAGGCCATTTGGATTGGAGCGATGGTGGGTACGGGTGGATCTGCACGATCGAGAGTTAGCGCAAGCTTCTAGTGGCAGAATGGGGGTACGACGTACGGTGGGGCTTTACCGTAGAGATGGGTGGCGGTATGTTTTGATCACGAAGCCGTTTTGTAGTACTTCGAGGGGCCCGAAGTTCCGATAATCCTGTTCTCGCTGTCAGCTGCCCGAACGTAAATGTTGGATAGTCGTGCCCAAGGAAAGCGATAACAGGACAGAAGGACAGACCGAATTCCTATTTTCAGGCTGCATCATCTCGATCATTCACTCGCCCGATTTAGTAATGCAAGAATGATCTACGCCAAGCGCACAGTTGACGCGAGGCGTTGTCACAAGGACAACCTCTCGTGAAAAGACCAGTCTGGCTCGAACTTACGGAGGCTTCTATTGTTCACTAGCGGTGCGCTAAAGCTAACTGCGAATGAGATCCTGCCTTCGCTCCGGTCAGAAACAGCGGTGGAATGGTCTCAATGATCAGTTCGATCGACTCGGACGCGGTCATTACGGAGGTGGAGTCTGAAAGACCTCGAGGCGCGTGGGTCGAGAAAGCACAGGGATGCACCGACATATCCGTCGGCGGGATGACCTCGGAGATTGACCCGAAGAAAGAGGGCCAAAGCGTTCCCAACTCCTACTCATTGCATCACCGGCGATCGTCGAATATTAGCTAATTTACCTTTGGACAATATGGAGCTGGGACTATTGTGAGTCAACGATGGAATTCTAGTGAATTTCAGAGGAGCTTGTCGCGTCGCGAAACAATGAACGCTCCACCACGTGATCGCGTCATACACACGAGTGGCGGACGTGACGTCAAGAGAGTGGCAATCGCACCAAAGCGTTTCCCATTGTCCTTCCAATATAAAAAGACTTCGGCTTTCCTCCTTGTAGGGTCATCTCATCTCAACCCTCTCATACCATATACTCTCACATACGCTCAACAAGCCATCCACTACATTCAAAATGTCGACTGGTGCGTTCATGTGTTGATATTATCTTGGGCGGTAGTATAGTGACAGCATTCCATCCCAGACAAAGATTCTGTCCGCGTTGCTGCCGGATTGAAGGCCAGCATTCATAACCCTAACGTCTCCGAAGAGGCAAAGGAACGTGCAGCTGAGAAGCTCGAAACCATGGACTTGCCCCAGGATGCTGGAAACTCAGGCCCTCCCACTGGTAACGACCACGAGTCTAATCGCGTTCTAGGGGGATACAAAGCAACCCTCTCTAGTACGTGTTATATTACGCGATCTATAGTATCATACTTACCATGTGTTCCTGTAGACGACAATACCTCTGACCAAGCCAAGGCCCACGCTCGTGAAGTTCTCGAGGCTGCCGAACATACTGATGAGAGAGGGGGTGCTACAATGAATGAGCACCAGACCCATGTCCTCGCTGGATACAAGGCTGCCCTCAGCAGTGAGTTTCTTCGGCTCTTGTCTTCGCAAGCAATACCTAACGGTTCATTGCCTGCGCCAGATCCTCGTGTCTCTGAAAAAGCTAAAGTGCATGCTGAAGAGTACCTCGAGGCGCACGATGCTCTCTAGGGTACTTTCGTCCACTTGATCGATCTGTTGACACAGACGAAGTCATCAATGTATCATAATGTAATACTGTAGCATACTCAATAACTCGGAAGACACCGTGCACATCTCTCGTCGTCCGAAATAACAGTCCATCTTGGGAAATAAGTACAGATTATATTCGTCTATGTGTGTAAATGATTCAGAACAAGGTATTAGTTGAAGATCCAAATACAACGCCAAAGCATTTGAGCAATTGCATACGAGTCGTCTACGAGGGAATCCGAGAAAGAACCAACATCTAATCTTTCCTAGTACTGGTTCCGTTGATTGATGCGACATACAAGGGGCAGAGGTCAGACGAAGCAGCTACATAGAGCATCATCAGTCACGTTCTGTCGTTGGAGTGAGTGATGGACATACCAGGAACAGGGTTCTGAGCTGCAGTGTCAGACACGCCCTCGGCCATCACGACAGCGAGACCGTCTTCGAGATGCCAAAAAATGTGACAGTGGAGGAACCAAGGACCAGGGTTGTTCGTCTGTGGGTCGTTATAAGCGCGATTCGTGGGAAGGCAAGTGGAGTAAGTAACACATACCTCAAATCGGATGGTAACGTTGTCGCCGAGTTCGCCGATATTCACCACATCGCGGATGATTGCGTCGTTATAATTGTAAATAGAGTTCCATGCGCTCCTAACTACCCAGAAGCTTTGCTACGTAAAGAAGTATATTCCGTGAGTATGGGAGTCAATAGATGATAGATGACTTTCAGACGTACGCCGTGTAAGTGGAGGGGATGTCCTCCGCCAACGACGCCTCCCGGCAAGCTCAACTCGATGACAGAGTTTGAGGGAAGAGATACGATGCTCTCGTTCGGCAGGAGATCTTGGGCGGTTTGTGCTCCACTCAGGATCTGGAGGAGGACCGGTACGGTAGGTGGTGTGAAAGACACATCGTCAATGGCGAAATGCGAGTCATTCTGTGCGATGTGATCGGACCGTCAGTTGTGCGTCGAAAAGTCAGGAAGCAAGAACAATCACGTACATAGCTTAACTTCAGATTCTTGACGAGATCCGCACCACCAGCGCGAGGTTGTCCAGGCTAAACAATGTGAGTGACTACTGCTGATTTGGACTGAAGTATACGATGTACTCACGACGGGGGTGTAAGTGTACGGGCACAGGTCGGCTTCGTTCAATGGCGTGTTGTCGTTTCCTATGACGGTAGTGGGTTCCTCATTGGGAGCACCAATATAACGGAGAATGGCCGAGTTCAGACCACCTTCGAAAGAGAGATCTTGTCCAACGTTGGGCTGAGCACGGATCCAATAGTTGCTTACAGGTTGGTTCGCGTTGAGCTGCGTAGACAATCAATCTTCGGTGTTCAACCCGCAACAACAAATATGGAACGCACGATGAAGGAGTAGCGTTGACCGGTGAAAATGTGAATAGATGATACAGTCAATGACTGTGTAGTGGTGCCGTCCGCTTCAATAACAGTCAAGTTGTGGTGATTGTCAATGGAGAAGTTGTAATCTGGGTCACAGCCAATGTTGACAAGACGCATGCGGTAGCTGCATATAATAATCCGTTGATCAGGTTTGCACCAAGAATGTTATGTTTCCAAAGCATACCGTTTGCCACGTTCAACCGTGATCACTGCTAGATCGGATACTTCCGGTTGACCAGGGTAGCGTCCAAGACCATTGATCAAGGTCGAATTAGCCATCCTGAGAAATTGGGGCGATGTCAGCATTCGCCCCGGAAGCAACGCTGAAACATTTGCGCACGTAGGCTGGCCGTGGGGCTCATAGATAGCTAGGAGATGGTACCAATCGGCAAGGGTGATGACCGTGCTCTCTAGAAAGGAGAATTCAATGACGGCGAGGTCCTTCACAAAACATGCACATACCATCATCGACATCGTACAGATGCTTGTGAGGATCATTTGGATCATAGACGACGAAGGCACCTCTCAGCCCGTCACAGTACTGGGTAGAAAGATGGCTGTGATACCAGAACGTCCCTATACTACTGTGTCAACAATTGTTCGGAGGGGGAAGGTAACATTCTCACCAGCCTGGTCGGGGACGTTGAAGTCGTACAGGAATGAGTTACCTGAGTTGATTGGGCATTGGGTGACAAATGCGGCACCGTCTGCCCAGTTCGATCCGTGTTGGAAGAAACCGTGCCAATGCTGGAACAAATGGTGAGCATGCAGTATGTACGGCACAAACTAGCTGTTCAACTCCTTACAATAGAAGTCGCCGTCTTCATGTCCTCGTTCTTCAGCTCATCGATGACATTGAGTTGGAAGTTGTCACCCTAGTAAAAGCAGGTAAGTTCGCGCCATTAACAGCAGAATAGAGAACACACCATGTTTCCTACTATGAGAGGACCAGGGAAGGTACCGCCCGCAACAACTGCCGGACGAGTGAAGCCATCTGGTTGAATGTCGACATTGGAGATGACGATGTCCGCTACAGGACCAACTGCAGCGTGAGCTATAACTGAAAGACTCAATAAAATGATGCTTCTGAGTGAGTTGAAGTTCATGGCGCTATGACTCGAGCCTTGGAGGACTGATGGAACTGAGGTTCTTGAACCGATATTGGATGGTTTGAGACCTCTGGGTAGAGGTTTCTATACATCGAAGTGCTTGTCGAACTATCACAGAGTCGGTGGGCTAAACACATTGGGGGCTTGGACTCCGAGCTGCAATCCCGCCCCGACGAGCGAC
Organism: Antrodiella citrinella; assembly: GCA_004802725.1. Lineage (NCBI taxonomy): Eukaryota > Fungi > Basidiomycota > Agaricomycetes > Polyporales > Steccherinaceae > Antrodiella > Antrodiella citrinella. Next base: position 39,605 of record SGPM01000104.1, on the reverse strand, counting down.
TGCATGATATCCGTGTGTTGCGACGTCTTGTGCATATTACTACTATCTGAATGAGAGCCCAGTGCTCAGTGTGTGTCCAGAGCAAACAAACAAACATAATCTGAGACGCACCGGCACAACCTCCGGCCAAGAGCTGCAGTTCTTGCGCCAACGACAGGCTAAACATTACAAGAGCACCAAGTATGTTGACCATCGGACATCGGACAGTTTGACTCGGAGCAGCTACTCAACGACTCGATAAGATAACATATCCCACTGGATTTCGTACGGGAAAGACAAACCAGCAACATCGATATCCAAAAGTGTTTGTACGTTGCACAGCATGATTGCTACTCTCGTATCTTCAAATTTTCAGGAAGGAATTACTGAACAGGAAACACGACCCGTCAATAATGACAAAACTAGAAGGCACAAGCAGAGGGTTGCATACCTATGTTCAGCCGTCATTTCGCAGATCCTGCAAAGTGGATTGAGGCTTTTACCAAGTTCATCACAGTATCCCGACATAACACATGTCGACAATATGACGAGTCCACAAGATGATATGTGTTTGAGACGCGAATCAGACTTGGCTCGGATAATGAAAAGATTCCCCGTAGTACTTGGCATCCGACAAGAGTCCTATTGCAAGCCCATGATTTCCAAGTCCAGGAGCGACAACAACACCGGCATCGATACCGGTAAGTAGTACTTAGTTGGAGTTGGAAAGAGCCTAATCGGAGGACGCCGTCAACGAAGAGTGTATTGTTATGATCCCGACACGTTTATCGGACCAAGCGTGCATGATTTGACAGGATGAAACGTCTAGAAGTCTTCTCCCCCTCGCCAAGCCCCGGAATCACTGGCAGTGAACGGTTGAACAGAACAAAGGCAGAGCATCCTCGAAGGACGCATGGAGGTGATACAGTAGTGAGCAGCATCACTGGTGCTCCTTGATTAGTCATACATGTCACCGGAAACTACCTGGGCTCCTGATCTGCGTTTGTCCTCGTCCAACCTCCAGAGGAAGATTCGGAAGATGAAAGTCTGCTTCTTTTTCCTGTCGCCGCGTCCGATCCCTCAGACGCATCGACGTTATTATCACCTCGACAGTATCATGATCGCCCGGGCCCTGCACCCATCCCAATGTCGCGAATACATAAGACCCCCGGTTCTCCGTGTCTCGCTCTTCTGACTTTCTCTCTCTCCCACCACCTTCCCTCATTCGAGTCGTACGCGATCCCGATCCCCGTCCATTGCAGCAATATCCTCCACGCGCTCTTCCAGGCTCTTCCCACCTTTGTCGACACCTCCAGATTGGTATTGGGTCATGCGTGTTTTCACTCGGAGTTCGCGTACCCGCTTTTAGCTGGCAAGCCGTTTATTTGGTCCGCATATACTCAGGTCGCGTCGGATTTCAATGGAGTACTGACAAGATGAACAATTTTCTCTAATAGCCGTTTTTTCAAAAGGACCCGAGACTTAGGTGAGCTTACCGCGTCGTGTTCTCATTCGTCTCGATAATGAATGTTTATGCCTAGTCCTAGGTGATCCCACAGTTTGAATTCGCTCGAAAGCGTGCAGGTAAGCATGATTATTATCCTTGCGCGCGCATATACTCATGTGATGGTCGATAGCTTTGTGGCACGTCAGTCGTTCGAGGGACTGGATATGGTTGGTGATTTTGTACTTATTTGAATTTTTTAACTCATGCACCTCATGCACCAGTGGACCCATTCAAGTCCTCAACCTCTTCTCGACGCGACGGAATTCTTTACATGATATTCGGTACGCCCTCGCAGCTCTCGAAAGATCCTGATAGCGAAGTCGCGAGAGGTACGTATTGACGTAGTATTTTCATATTTGTGGACTAATGATTATATTTGCTACATAGAATACTCAACACGTTGCGTCGGCTCTCCTGGTATCGGTGTACTTCTACGTATCGCTAATGACGCTTATTGATGGCGTCGTTTTTAGGGACACGTGTACTGCTGATAACGAGGACATGCGGATGCGGGTGAGTTCAGATGTGGGCGGACAGGTTGGCTAGGTTGTACGCGGATGGGTGCAGCAGGAGCAGGATGGACACAGAGAGGGGTGCGAGGAGAGGACTGGAACGGATGGATGCAGCTGGCGAAGGATGGCGAGGTCGGGACGAAGACTGACGAGGATCAGCGCGGATGAGGAGGGTGTGAGCAGACTGGTGGCGGATACGCGCAGATAGATCAGGATAGGTATAGATGTATCCATCCTCGTGTATCTTGCTGAAAGATGTGTGAGGACGAGCAATCCTCATTTCCTCAAGTGTCGGGACTGATCCTGATCTGTCCTAAGATAAGATGGATGAGGCTGGTCCGTCGCTACATAAGGCGGGAAGGCCTTAGGCCTCAGTACTTAGCGACAGCGGCTGAACTTGACGCGGACGTCGACACATTTCGCACATTCTCAAATTTTGTGTATGGTTCATATTCTCAAATATGCAAGTAGAAGGTATATGTGAGTCGCAGTTTTTCTCTTCACACTGAATGTTGACTAATATGGCAGGAGCCATAGCGAGTCCCTACTGTATTAGCTATATCTTCGTGGCACAAATACAGATGGTGTATCACTAGTAGCCTCGTTCATAGTCGGGGATGACTGAGCAAATCTTATCGCGCTGAGACCAAATCATGAAGGCTTGTGTACATTTATAATGACCAAGTATGAGCCTCCCTTGATGCCATAGTAGTGAAAGGTTCGCCCTCTAATCCACGCCTCAAGGACTGCTTATCCTGACATTCACCTGATAGTCCACGTTCATAAGACCCTCCAGTGACAGAATGCACGCAGCTCTCGTCAGGCTCAGAATGGATGTCACAGCAAATTTCGCTCCTGCAGGCTCGCCACAGCAGGGTATATCCTGATATCATTTCCTCACCTGATCCTGAGGCCTGAATATGGCATGAATGGATCGATCAAACTGCTTCTCTTCCCAATGATATGTGACTTTGCATCTGAGAGAACTATCCGGTGATGCTCATCTTCTTCCAATGTATTCCGCATCATTCATCTCCAAATTCGCTAGAATCCGAGTCGGCGTATTCCGATAAAATTCTCCTGCTGGACTCTCCTCAGGCGCGATTCAATTTCAAAGCTCTAAGGGTCGTTCGTTGAGTACAGATATCACGGCAAGTCCTCTGAATGCCGCAGTGGAATTATGATTTACGAACCTTCAGAAATCGTCGTTTGTCGCGTCTTTTGCATAGTGCATGTGTCATGCACACAAATTAAAGTCCTTCCGCCATATTCAGCGACCACGATGCTTGGTGATCACGCTCAAATCGAATCGAGGTCTTCGATCCCGGTTGCTTATACAGATACTGTGCGTAGCATGATGATTGCTTCTTTTAAAATGCGAGTGATGCCGAACGCGAATCTTCTCTGATCTCGTGCTCTGCAATTTTGTCTTTCGTCAGGCCTCAGCTTGTGTCTTCAATAGTCGCAATTCTCACCATCACAACCTGACTCCAATACTCCGAGTTATGCCCAGGATATAGCCACGGGTGTCTGGTCACATTGCACGTAGGATATATGTAGTTTCGGAACGAGATGCGGTGATCGTTTGCGTCCGAGTCAGATAACGCCCGAAATCTACGCTGCGAAAACTCCCTGTTCTCACACATCTTGCGTAGGTAGTGCGCAATTGGTTATTTACTACGGTATTACCCAAACCATGTCACTCCTTTAACACTTTAGTACGTGCATTTTGGGCCTGAACATGTCATGCTTCGTTCACCAGATACTCACCGACTTGCAGACGACTTGGCAATTCCCACAGAATCCGGAATCTGCAAACGCTCAGGCAGGCGATACGCTTGGTACTCGATGTCCAACTTTACCCTGTCTTTGACCATTCCTGTTGATGGCGCATTCAGTCAATGTCAGCATCTCCTCGGTAGTCACGGCTGAACGTCTTGTTTCGGCTGCCCTTGTTAAGGCTTGGATCAAGCTTGGACGACAGCGATGTCGAGTGACCCGACGTGCTCTCACAGTGACCCCTTGTTCAGTCCGGAACCATGCGGATGTCATTATAGCTATACCTATCCTCTCACATGGAGGTACGGCTAAGGAAGTCTGCTTCTCTTCTTCGAAGAGTGAGTTGTGACATATTCTTCTATGGTTCTCCACGTCCTCACAGTCTAATCTTATTTCAGCAACGTCTCGCGACCTTGGCAAGGGTCGTCATCACGTGCTTGTTCAGATGTTCACTGCATGGACGTGGGCCCTGCCTATCTCGGTTTCAAATGGTACGTGCGTCGTGCTCGGAGAATATGGCAGACCTCGTCTCACATGTCTTTCCCAATGTTTCGTCTTCCGTTAACCGAATTATCACAGGTATTAACATAAGGTCCTCGTTTCAAAGCAAAGATCAGATGGTCCAGTCCGGTGCTCGCAGATCGCAATGAAGACCTCGGGCTCCTGTGGACATCTCCCTTGCAAAGGCATGAGTGTGAATCAGTGGACGGAAGTGCAACGGCAGACCCGGTGACGGTGGTCCATGACCTCTCTACTGCATATGCGCACGTCACGCAGGCTCGCGATTGCAATCGTTCCATGCGCTGTACAGGAACGTGAAGAACGACCACGCGTAGGATCTCATGGCTATTTATCCGTAGCACTGTCACGGGTCGCAACGAGCGGGATAGGGCAATGGCGAAGGGTTCCATAGTGGCGTGACTAGACATGGAAGGAAGGCGGTCAGCTCTCGAATATTGACAGAAGAAGGTATAAAAGCTACTCCAAGGTTGTGCTGCGTTCTTCAGTCTGCAGGATCATCACCTTCACTCTACATCCCCACTCCTATCGAATCTGACATGCTGTCCAGCATGACGAACAGGCTGTTTCTATTAGCTACAGTCGTACTGGGGGGTTTGACACAGGTACTGGCACTAGGGTCTTCGTGCTCTGCGCCCCTTTCCCAAGGTACAGCAGGTCCAAATGACCCGTTCTGGTTGGCAAACATTCAACACCAAGGTACGAGCGCAAGGCCCATGTCGAAGTCAACTGATACTACGCCCGTATTACAGGAACTGCCCCATTCAACCCAAACCCCGGTAGCTACCAAGTATTCCGCAATGTCAAGGTACGTTTTATCGACGGGCAGCTTGTTATGTTGCGCGCTCACAGACGTCCAGAATTTTGGTGCGGCGGGTGATGGTGTTACCGACGATACAGCTGCAATCAAGTATGCATGTTGATGCTTTTTACGCCGCTTTTTCTCACCTAAATATTCTCAGCAACGCTATATCCTCTGGCGGACGGTGCACTAGTGGCAGCGGTTGTGGTTCGACTAGGTGGGCATGCGAGTTGTCATTGCAAGTCACGAGATGATCTTCATTTTGTATGCTCACAGTACATCTCCGGCTGTGATCTACTTCCCACCAGGGTAAGCGGTCAATTGTATACGACGATCATCACGTTTGCACACCTCTTGCTCCCCACAGAACATACAAAGTATCCACACCTATCCTGGCTCTTTACCAATCGCAGTTGATCGGTGACGCGAGAAACCCTCCGACTCTTCTCGCTTCTTCCAACTTTGCGGGTTTTGCTGTAATAGGTCAGTCTGCATTTCATGGGAACGGACAATGGATACTGAGCGTATCGGACAGACGGTAATCCTGGCTATGGCTCTACCAACAACTTGTGCGTCTATATCAGGCTCGTCATTTCCTTCGTTTGTGCTCATGGCTAGTATAGCTTCCGGTCTGTTCGAAACTTCGTGATCGACCTTAGGCAGGCTCCAGTTAATGGAGCGACTGGTCTCCATTGGCAAGTCGCTCAGGCAACGTCGCTCATGAATATCGTCTTCCAAATGTCGACTGCAGCAGGAAACCAGCAGCAGGGTAGGTGACGCGTTTTGTACTGGGGTATTCTCACACTAATGGTCACGTTGGTCTGTAGGTATCTTCATGGAAGACGGAAGGTGACCTGCGGCATAACTGTGTGTCGTCACGATCTGAACTGACACTGAGCTTTCCTCAGCGGAGGTTTCATGGGTGATTTGGTATTCAATGGTGGTAAGTTTGGAGCGTGGATGGGCAACCAGCAGTATGTATCCTCTCTGTCTGATTGAAGCGTCTTCTCATATTGTCTGTCATCATCAGGTTCACTGTCCGGAATGTCACCTTCAACAATGCACAAACTGGTATGTCATCTCATTGTTCAGTACTGTTCTTGCTCTTCTCACACTGTTCCATCCAGCTGTGAGTGTATTCTGATGGAACCTTCTTCATCGGATGTTTACGTGGCCTTGAAGGTCTACGCCTCATGGAACTGGGGATGGACATTCCAAGGTTAGAAATATAGCTTGCATTTACTTGAGAAAGACTCAAAGGGTTCCTCAGGTGTAACTATCAATAATTGCCAAGTTGGCTTCGACATCGCCACATCTAGCGACACCACTTCCCAGGCAGTGGGTGCTGAAGCCATCGTGGACGCAGTTGTCACCAACACCCCCATCTTTGTTCGCAACGCCCTGTCAAGTGGTGGCTCTCTCCATGGATCCCTTGTCCTCAGCAACGTGCACCTTACCAATGTCCCAACTGCTGTCGGTATCGTCGGAGGCGCGACATTGGTATGTACTCTGCCCAGCCGAGTTTCTGCTGCATTCTCTGAAGTTAACGCATGCATCAGCTCGCAGGCACTACCGGCACTACCACAATTACTTCTTGGGCACAAGGTAACGTGTATAGCGGCAATAGTCCCTCAACAAGTTTCGTCCAGGGCAACATTCCTGCCATATCAAAGCCTTCAAGTATACTCGATAGCTCTGGCAGGATCTTCGGCAAGACACATCCGCAATACGCCAACTACGCCGTGAATCAGTTCATCAGCGTAAAGTCCCAGGGAGCGAAGGGTGACGGACAAACGGATGACACTCAGGCCATCAAGAACATCTTCGCGCAGGTACGTGGGGGAATATTGTGTGTTGCAAAGTTTGAATGCTAAAAGTTCCACAGTACGCTGGATGCAAGATCATTTTCTTCGATGCCGGTGTATACATCGTCTCCGAAACGATTACCATCCCTGCGGGTACTCAAGTGGTCGGAGAAGCCTGGACTGTCATTATGGGTTCTGGCAGCGCATTCACGGACTACAATAATCCTCAGGTCGTCGTCAGAGTCGGCGACGCCGGGTCTACTGGCATTGTTGAGATCACGGACATAATCTTCAGCGTGAGAGGCCCTAGTGAGTCTCGAGCTCCACGTTGCATATCGTGCAACTTCCTCATTGTTCTCAGGCGCCGGTGCGATCGTCGTCGAATGGAATGTACACGAACCCGCTGGACAGCAGGGAGGTGCTGGAACATGGGATACCCACATCATGTTGGTCATTTTTAAATCTGATACGTCGTATCGTTGCTGATCTCGTGATCTCGTCGCAGCCTTGGAGGAAGTGAGTTCCCAGTCTTGCGTTGCACGTAATCACCTGGATATTAACACGTTATCAGCGATTGGCTCAAATCTACAGAATCAACAATGCGCCAAGCAGACGAACACCGGCAATAATTGTTTCGCTGCGTTCCTGGCGCTGCACCTCACCGCGCAGTCAACTGCTTACCTCGAGGTACGAGGGTATTAGCGTTGGTAACCAGTGTATCGTCTTACTCGTTGATCTTGCAGGGTATGTGGGTCTGGTTGGCGGACCACGATATAGATGTTGCAGGCGGCCCGCAGATCTCCCTCTATAGTGGCCGTGGTATCATGTCGGAGTCCCAGGGCCCTGTCTGGTTCATCGGCACCGCAAGTAAGGACTTCGTTTCCTCGCCAACTGATGAGACCATCTGACCTTTTGCCAGGTGAACACCATGTGGAATACCAGTATTACCTCAACGGCGCGCAGAATCATTACATCGGTCTTGCACAGACCGAAACGGTTCGTGATATATTTACACGCTTCACTCAAATTATACTGATGCGTCGGTATGTTTAGCCATACTTCCAGCCTTCTCCGGTTCCGCCGGCACCCTTTGTTCTGAACACACAGTACAACGATCCCGCCGTTGGCCCGGGGGCTGCATGGGCTTTGACGGTCACCAACTCTCAGAACATCTTGATTTTCGGGGCAGGATTCTACAGCTTCTTCTCCGTGAGCTCTCATTGGCCCATCTTGGATGCGTTTTCATCTGATCTATTTTAACAGAACTACGATACCAGTACATGCGAGCCCAACTTTGACTGTCAGCAGCAATTGGTCAACATCGACACCGCCTCCACCATTGGCATTTACAGTCTGTCGACTGTTGATGCCACATGGATGCTTAGTGTCAACGCGCAAGGTATCATCAACGAAGCTAATAACCACAATGGGTTCCAGCAGACGTTGACATCGTGGACCCGCTGATTTGAGGATGCGTTGGTTCTTCCGTGGTGTAGGTCGGTATAGAGAAGGAGAACTGGGTTTCTGGCTTGTTCGGGTTTTCTCAATGTAACAATCAATCTTATGACCGTGACTATGTAGTCTATGCGGATGCTAAAGGATATAGTCAATGTACACAATTTGTGTTTCCACCTGGCGTTGAATACATACGTTGAATACCACTCTCGATCGTCACAACACAGACTCAATTAATCCGACATCGTAGACTCAAGTGACTTCAAGCCTTCTTCGAATGCACCACAGATCTTGAGATACTCCTTGATCGAACGACGAAAACCCGCTATAATTGACGAGAGCCGAGTATATATATATTGCTCGCACGTCGATCGTCTTGAGAATTCGAAGATCTGTAAAGCACGGCATCTCTAAAGTCAATCTTGAAAGCCGTCGCCGTGAATCAGCGTGAATAATTGCGGAAAGCTAATCCGTTCGTGGATCTAATTGACCGGAGCGGAGACACAACGCCGCACCACGACCTGGTGCGATGACTTGCCTCGTGCATTACGACTGGCACGGATCGATTCGTCCACGAAACGCTCATGACATGAGGCATAGAACTCACGACGAACGGGGTATCCTATTGCACAGTGAATCATAATGGGAATATAAAGTGAAAAGGACAGGACCGCGGATGCAAGAGACTCCTACTCATGGTCATGATGACTAATCTTGAGATCCTCGACCTTTCTCCCAACCTCCTCGATCCGTTCCTCCAAGTCTGTGACGTTCTTTTTGACCACGTTCTCGTTCTCCTCAAGACTCTTCTCAACGCCATCGACAGCACGAAGAAGTTCTTCCAAGGCCGCCCTGCCGCGCTTCTGCTCTTCCTCGAGACTTTCCAGCGTGCTCTGGAAAGACGCTGCAGAGGTATGCAAAGCGGACAACGTTCGGAGACGAGTGAGGATGTGCGGAATGTGAGGAAGAAGTGGCGCCAAACGCGTAAGGACAGGCGTGAGCTGCTCCTGCAAAGGCGAAGGCGCAGCGGGGCCTTGTGAGGCCGGCGAGGCTCCGCCTGGCTGTGGTGAACCCTGGCCTGCAGGTTGATGAGATGATTGACGCGATTTCGGATTGTGGTGGGCATTGTTTGCGGCGGACACACGATCCAGGTCAGATAAGAGGAGCTTCAGCCGCCGTGAAATGGAATCTATGTGTCTAGGTTGTGTGAGCAGAGTAAGCTGTGTGTTGAGCCGCGTCAACAGCGGTAGAAGAGGAGGAGGCAATGGTGACATCTGTGAATACTTGTTAGATTGTAGGCCCGACAATGTAACTCTCAATACATACCTCGTCAAGCGTAGTACTTGACGAACCGATGACCTTCTCCAATTCGCCAAGTCGCTGATCAATTTGTGCCATATCTCTCGTCTCACTCTTCTCGTCCACCTTTAGAACTTCGACTTTCTCCTCCGTCTCCTCGTCCTCCTTCGGCTGTCTTTCCATTCTTGAAGCACCTTCCTCACCCATGACAGTGCTGACCAGCTTTGCCCTTCCTTCTTTCAGCTTGCTGATCTTCTCCAAACGTCCCTTGACGTCAACCATCCCTCTGATAAGCTCTCCTGGATCGACGTGTCCCTCCTCCCGCTCCTTATGCAGTAATGGATTGGCAGGGTCCGCGAGCTCTGTCTCAAGCGCTGCAAGTTCTGCTTGAAGGTTTCGTAGGCGGTGTGATAGCGGAAGAGCGGGTGTATGAAGAGCGGGTGAGGTTCGTCCTGACGACGTTGGAGAAGGTGGGTAAGTATACTGTATCCGTGGACGATGGTGTTCTGCAATGATAACGAAAGTGTCAGCGCTGAAGCAATCGACTCAGAGATCGCGACACTCACTCTTCTCCGCTTTCCGGAACTTCTTATTGGCCTCATCTGGTGGCATTAGACTGCTCGTATCAAGCTCCTCCTTCGACGGCCCATCTATGTTCTTTGTCTTGGGATGTCTTGTCGGTGCTCCGCTTTCATCCTCACTGGAATCGCCTCTCTGTATGATAACACACGTCAACATTAAGCAGCAGACACGGGAGTCCATACAACTGACATTATCTGTAGTCGAGGGAAAGACATCATCTGTTTCGTAGACGTCGGGCGCGGTATCCTGTAGAAGCACGGATCATTAGTGACAGAGCAACAAAAAACTGGACGAATACTCAACAATGTCAGGCAACCCTGCATACTTGTTCGCACTCATGACTCCCACTTAAGGTTATAAACAGGTTCAAAGGTATCTCAAACGTTGAGATTGACACAAGGAAGTTTGACTGAAGGCAAGGGCGCGATCGACTTCGGACTCGACGCGACGAGCGCGTCTAAGTCCAAAAAAGCGTCACCTGAGCGATTCGAACACTCGCGTGCAAAGCACAACCGCTGAAAAGCTACCGAAATAGCAGGCGATCCCGTTAACCACTCCGGCAAAGTGACTTGAAAATAATCCTACCAACAGTATATTCATAGCACAAGAGCTATATTTCAACTTTCAAGTTGAGCTGCACATTCGATATCCTAATTTCCTAAAGTTCTACGACCATATCTTATGACAATTCTTCATCCGCGAATATGGCAGTCTTGGGTATCCCGTCTTCTTCAATCACACCTCGGTACATACCAGGACAGTTCAAAGGCATCGCGACTACAACTGTTTGTAAGTATTGTATCAAATATCGCAACGCATTATGCTTACCATGCCCAGCATTATCCAAAGCGACCACCCCTCCATCACCTCCATCGCGACGGAGTTCCTCTATGCAGTGAGAAGCTGCATTTTGGAGAGACTCGTGCCCATACTTCATTCGACGACCAATTGTAGAAGCGGTGGCGAGACGTATGAAATACTAGATCCAAAGTCAGTATGAATAATTGGATCATCTAAGGAAGCTTACATCGCCATCACCAGTGCCGCTGATACCGACGGCCGCACGGGTAGGTTTACCTCGGATAGTTCTCCACTTGCGTCTCAACCAACCTTTGACTTCCCATTCTTCCGCCCAGAAGCCTGACCCCACGCTGGGCGTATCGCCGATCCGGCCGACCAGCTTGTTCGTACGACCACCCGTTGAGGTCACAGCGCTTATGCAGCCTCGCATATCCAAGGCGACAGCTCCCACCGTCCCTTTTGGCAGCAGATCCATTGGAACCCCCGACCCGAAATCATCATCCTGGATACCAGGCAGAGGATCCTCCGGTAATCCTAGGCCCCGACGATGTTCCCGCCATCGGTTTTCCGTCCAGAAATAGCTTTCGTCCACGAGTTTGATGCCAAGCTCTTCACCGAGCTTTTCCGCTGTCGCATCAGAGAGCATGGTGTGGGGAGCCGCCGTCGGGGCTAGATAGAGCGCACGCGCAAGCTGAGACGGGTTGCGAACATGTCTCAAGAGTGTGATCCCAAATCCTCGTCGTGAAGTAGGGATATGCGGGTGAGAGGACGGCGGTGTAGACAGCATGATTGACGTCTCCAGCTCGTTCTGTAACGAATGCGTCTGAAATTATCCGAATATTATTCTATCCGATGTAGGACTTTACCTTTCCGGAAAGGTTGAAAACTGCGCCCTTGCCCGAATTGAAGAGGGGACAGTCTACATACAAGGGTCAGAATACGTATGCAGTTTCGGCAGGATGACGCACCTTCCATGACGGAGACCGCCGCAACGGCGGCATCCATGGCCTCCCCGCCTTCCTGGAGGACGGCATAGCCTGCCCTCAGGGCCTTGCCAAGTGCGGCTTTGTAGTCAGCGCGTTGCTCTGGTGTCGACTTGTTCCTGGACATGGTACCCGCGCCGCCATGTATCACAAGGACATAGCGTTGCTTGTGCTGCGAGCTACGGCGAGCAAGCAACGGCCCCTTCTCGCTCAAGATACTCTCGACTGGCATGGCGGGTACACCAGTGTCAAGAAAGAAAGAGATAGCCAATGCAGCCACTGCATGCCAGTGATAACGAGAAGTGAGAGATTATGGGCGCTTGACTTGTGATAATGAATTATTATTGATGGCGCAGTCAAGGTCCCGATTTGACGCTTATTGTGTAGTCCAGACCCGCTTATAAAATATTCACGAAATAAACACCTTGCAATTGCCGCGGTTACGACGTTTGCGAAGTGTCTCATCACCGTCGTCCTCGTCGTTCTCGCCATCATCGTTCTCGCCGCCGTCTTTGCTGGCAGCGCGCACACCACTCTTTTATTACTGACGGCCATCGCGCCCTTTCTTTCCTTTCCCTTTTTATGGCAAATCGCATAAAGTTCGACAACGATATCCCGATCCCAACTCAACGAATGCCTCCATCCGGCACAGTCAAACGTGCTAAGACACTCACCCGCCCAGAGCGTGGCGTCGCTCCCGCTCCCCTCATCAACCCTCATGGCGCACACATTCCTGTCGGCTCCACCGTTCCCGTCACTGACGACGATTCGTTCGATGTATGGCGGCTTTTCTCCCATATAGTATCCTTTTGGGCTCCGGATGTCCTGCTGGAGAATTTGGGAGGGCTTAGGGAGCCTGCCGTGAGACAAGCATGGAGGGAGAAGATCGCACTCTGCTTTATCATCTCGGTGCTCTGTGGCACAGTAGGTTTCATCACTATTGGTCTACAGAAAGTCCTATGTCCCGCTACGGCGTCGACCCTTGGCAAATTCTCATCCTTGGGCTCGGACAATGGGACGTTGGGCGTACAGGGTTTCCTGTACAATGTCACGAAGATTCCCCAAGTGACCGGTGTCGACTTCCCAACCCTGCTCAAGAACCCCGGCCAAGACATCACCACTTTATTTACACGCACGGCTGCCAGCTACCCCTCATGCGCTGGGCTCACCTTTCGCGCGGCCGCAGAAGATCCATGCTCTGGCGTCTCATGTCCTGCGGGTACGCTCAGCCCAGCGACACTTTCTTCGCTCGGTATGGTCAACACTGGTCTCATTGTTGGCTACGACTGGGACCAGGTCGCAAACCTCAAGAACTACTTCGTCATTGACGGTGCAGTACTCAATATGAATTCCTATATGACCCTTCATCCCAACCCAATCCCCGGGGACAGCCTCGATCTTGCTATCCGCACCGTCTTGACCACAAACACACAGAGTGGTCGCGATGGTACACGCCTTATCTTGTTCCACAAGGATACTGCGGCAGCTCTACATTGTCTGGTGGAGCGTTACTACGCGGGTAACATCGACAAAGTCACTCCTGGTTGTTTCGTGTCACAGCTGGTGCTGTACTCCGGCCTCATCGTTGTGCTCGGTTTGGTTATGGTCCGTTTCATCATGGCGTGCTTCTTCAACTGGTACTTGTCCAGCAGGTTGGCCGGCCCACCTGATTCATCTACCCTGAATCGCTCTGCCATCAGCCCTGCCGTCATGCCCGAGGGCGCGAATGTCTCTATAGACAACCCCAACGGTACCGCACCGTGGGCCGGACCCAGCGGTGGGAAGAAGCTCAGCAAATTCAACAACAAATCCGCACGTTCGTTGGCTTCTTCCGCGTCCACCCTCATCAATGCAGATGGCGTCGCTGCTCCCATCGTGAGCCTGGCGCAGATTGGCGCCGAGTTGTTCGCTGTCTGCCTGGTCACATGTTACTCCGAGGGCGAGGATTCACTTCGAACTACCCTCGATTCCATTTCTTCGACGACGTACTCCGACGCCCGGAAGTTGTTGTTCGTGGTGGCAGACGGAATGATCACTGGAGCGGGAGAGAAGCGCAGCACGCCTGATATCTGTGTCAGCCTGCTGGAAGCGGATCCGCGCTTTGGCAATCCAGTCCCAATGAGCTATCAGGCAGTCGGGTCGGGAGCGAAGGCGGAGAACCGAGCTATGGTGTACGCAGGTCATTATAGTGAGTCTTCTCTTGTTTTGGAACGAACATGTCTTGAGTTCGTCGTTCACCAGCCGTCGCTGGTCGTCGAACGCCCACCGTCATTGTTGTGAAATGCGGAACCGAGGCAGAGGCCGCGTCAGACAAGAAGCCCGGTAATCGCGGCAAACGCGACAGTCAGCTAATCCTGATGAACTTTTTCTCTCGTGTCACTTACAATGACAGGATGACCCCGCTGGACTTCGACCTGTTCCGAAAAGTCCACGTACTCATGGGTGTCACGCCTGATTTCTTTGAGGTTTGCTTGATGGTGAGTATAGTATATTGTATCTATTCATTTCGCTAATCCGTTGTCTTACCACAGGTTGACGCCGATACCAAAGTCTTCCCGGATTCTCTGAAATACTTGGTCAACTGCATGCATCATGACCAGATGATCATGGGTGTATGTGGCGAAACGCGTATAGCGAACAAACGACAGTCATGGGTGACCGCCATCCAAGTCTTCGAGTACTTCATCTCCCATCATCTCGCAAAGGCATTCGAATCTGTCTTTGGTGGTGTATCATGTCTTCCCGGATGTTTCTCCATGTTCCGACTCAAGGCACGGAAGTCGACAGGCGATGATTGGGTTCCCCTCATCATCAAACCCGAGATCGTGAAAGAGTACAGTCAAAACGTTGTCACCACGCTTCACCAGAAGAACTTGCTGCTTCTAGGAGAGGATCGTTTCCTGACCACCATCCTTATTCGCACATTTCCTAACAGGAAGATGATGTTCCTCCCACAAGCGCGGTGTAGAACTGTCGTCCCTGATACTTTCAGTATACTCCTTTCGCAACGCAGGCGTTGGATCAACTCCACCATTCACAACCTAATGGAGCTGGTATTGGTTCGCAATCTGTGCGGTACGTTCTGCTTCAGTATGCAGTTCGTCGTCTTTATGGATCTCCTCGGCACGGTCGTTCTTCCCATCGCCATCTCGCTCACGTACTTGTTGATCATCATGATGATCCTGACCCCCCCAAAAAACTTTGAGGAGGCAATCCCATTGACACTCCTCGTCGCCGTCCTGGGTCTTCCAGCCGTCCTGATTCTCATCACGACGCGCAAAGTGGTGTACGTTGCTTGGATGATGATCTACCTGATGGCGCTCCCCATATGGAGTTTCGTTCTCCCTGTTTATGCGTTCTGGCATTTCGACGATTTCTCATGGGGTGAGACGCGGTAAGTCCTTCCAAAGCACCTTCAAGTCGATTTTCGCTCACAAACTATGTAGTAAAGTGGAAGGTGAAGGGAAGGCCACAGCTCACGGTGACGGACCAGTTGCTACCGAAATCATAAATGTTCCTCTGCGAAGATGGGAAGACTGGGAACGATCACGTTTGCGCAAGCTGAAGCGTGAAGAACGTCGTCGTCGCGAGATGGACCGGTTGGCAGGCAACTACACTGGTGCCAATTCGGATTTGCTCACACCACGGACCAGTCAATACGACGGCTCAGATACCTACTCCGTCACTTCTTCAGAAGATGATCATTGGGGCGCACAGATCGGTGGTTATAACGAGATGAGCACAGCGTACCCGCCTCCACCGATAGGATTGATGACACAACCCAACCCAAGTGCCGAGACCATCGCAGGGTCTGACCTCGAAGCAATGCTTGAAGTGGGATTTGACGACGGGAGAGGAAAGACACGGAGATCGACGCAGGAGATCGGACGGTATCAGCTCGCAGATGCACCTGCGGGAAGAGGAGGAAATAACGGGTACACCCCTCTAACGCGTTCGGCCTCGCCTGGGCCGTCCCCAATGGCCGCGCATAGTTCGGCTCTGGGAGAGTTCAAGACGCACGCGAAGAAACGGAGTGGGGGTGGAGCCAGAAGCGCGGCGCAGAACTACGGCCCCTTAGGCCCTCTGGATCCCTCGGACAGTTTCTAGTTCTTTGCGCATCCATGGTGATCATCCTTTTTTCTTCGTTTCAGTTTTTGACCTGGACATTGTCTTCCTCGACCCAATCCTCAGTGGTTTCCACTCACCTGCTCTTGCTTCGTTTCGTCGCATTTCATTCATCTTAAACCTCACCGCCCTACACCAGCATCATCTGCAAGTTAAGTCAAGATTCTATCTTCCACTTCATGTGTCTCTGTCGCTGTGTCTCTTCGTCACCTTCGCAAACCACATACCCTCCCGACGTCCATCACCCATACCCTCGCCCATTGTATACTATGCATTGGGTGCATTCGGCCACGATTTCGATTTCGATACCGACACAAAGACACCGTGTCACGCCACACACCCATTCATCCACCCGCACACATCGTATCACTACCCATCTTATCCTACACTATGCTCCCCCTTCACCGCTACCCAGAGGATTCCTGTTACCTTGTACCTCCGTCTCTCCTCCTTCACTCGATTATCACTCCCCGACAGAGACATCGCGTTGTTACATAGTTTATCACTACTTACGTTAGAGTATTCACATTTCCGGTTCGGAGATTAACTTGACTTAGAGTTCAGAGGATGCACTTGTGCAAAGTGTGAGGCAACTTGTTTTTCAGATGGACTAGCACAGCACGCCGTATAATTATTCAAGTTCCCAAGAGTTGAGTTGCGTGCGATTGCTGCCTGTCCCACACCAAGCTGTGGGGTGGTGGGTTAATGATCGACGGACCGTATCTACCCGTCTCCCCTTTGTTTCGATCTCGTCTTTGTCTCGTGTAGTGATATAGTTTGGGGTGAGCGGTACCACGTGTCCGCCGTAAGCGGGCGTTGTGGGCGGGTGAGCGGACATTGTGGACGGGTGAACGGGCTTTGTGGACATGGTGGACAGTTTGTGACCCATTGCACGGTGACCCCTGTGGAAAACGTAAGTACAATGTAGGTGCCGTCACTGCCGTGTAGGGAGGATATCTAAAGCTGGTATACATGATCAATATGTCTGGATGCAGGAAGGTGAATGCGTGTGCTCACCGTGACCTTGATCTTCTGGTCATATGTAGCAACCCGGTATTCAAACTGGAACAACTATGTAAGAATCGTCAGCCAGAGGCTACTAATGAGTAACAGTACTGCGAAGCATACCTCAATTTCCTTGTGATAATACCCCTACCCAGGCCCGTGCGTGCGGTATATCATCCAAATGCCCCGAATTGCCCGCAACCCCATCTTCGATGTTCACATCTGACATTCTTTGCCGTCCGCAAGGAGTCTCCTGTGAGAACATGTTCTGCCGTGGATATGTATTCTCCTACCGCATTCAATCGGTGGCGGCGTTCGTTCTATGGGGTTTCGCGGGACACTGGGATGGGTGTTTGGTACGTTTCTTTCCCTTGTGACTTTCTTTCCTTCTTGCTGTTGCCTATTTGGGCTTCGGCCTTCGAACATTGCGCCACAATCAATGCTGATTCTTGATCTGTGTGTGTTTGTATTGTGACGGGGATTTAGAGCGGCGGGTTCGTCTCTGTGATGTTCGCCGCGTGCACAGACGCGACACGCACAACAGCATCCAAACCCAATCACGACGCCACCACCGTCACTACCTCCCACTCTCGTTCCTCTTCGTCCGCAGAGCTGTCAACGGCAATGTCGACCGTCACAGCCATAAAAGGCGTCGCTGCAATCACAGGACCTATCATCTGCGGTGTCCTCCTCGATGCCGGTCGTAAGCATGATTGGACGTTTGATAGCGTTGGTGGGAGGTATGGGCTCTTTGGGTTCGGAGCGGTGCAGATATGGGTAGGGGCGTGTGCGGGGGTGGCGGGTCTAGTTGGGTTGGGGATAGAGTTCGTGAGAGCAAGGAGGTTACCACTGAATGTGTATAATCATAAAGTACTAGGGTAGAAGAACAGACAGCTAGATACGATACTGGACTCTACAGAAAAAGTTCACCAGATATACTATGTACAATTACACCCCGTTCGAACATCAAAAACCGGCCCCCTCACCAAGATACACCTGCCAGCAACACAAGGAGCAACAAGAGATTGTCAGGTCACGGCGAAACAACCTCCACCGACCCCGAACTCGTCGTACTATCCGTCCGTCCATGATTCGTACCACCGGAGGTATTGAGCAACGACGTCCGCTTCACGACATTCTGCAGCCTCTGTCTCAGCCTGTTCACATCCTTATCTTCACACGGCGCGATCGACGGCGTCGGCACGGACGCAGACTCGCTCGTCGTCGCACTCGGAGGTGGTGAAGTAAGCTGACCAGGAAAAGAGGGTGTAGTGGTGGACACAGGTGGGGAGATAGTTGAGGGAGGGGAGATGGGTAGGGGAAGAGGGGCGAGTGTGCCTGGTGGGAGGTTGGATTTTTGGATCCCGACGTCGCCTGGGCCGACGGGCTCGATAGTTTCGCTGAGGACGGCGATACGCGTCCAACGGCGGTATCGAGTGTACTAGAGTATACGTCAGTTTGTGTAGCATAAACGAAAGACAGAGAAAGATGTACCTTACCCATACCACCCTTGTTACTTCCATGCTCCCACTTATTATCCCCGTACACCCAACCATCTACGTCCGTGAAGATCTCCTCGTCCACCTCAGCCGCTTTCACACCTGCCGTGCTTGCACTGCTCCCACTCCTCTCCACCTTCCCTGTTCCGCCTGGCTGCTCACCGTCCTCTGTCCCTTCTGCCCCACTCAGAGTCGAACTCCTCATCTTGCCCGCCGCCTTCAAAATCCTATTCGCACTCGCCCCAGCAGCGAGGTCGTCCCCGTTTGGCACCGGCCTCTCGATTCTTGTCAAACCACTCCCACCTTCCTTGCACACCAACACGCGCCATTCCTCCTCTTCCCACCTCCATGTCGCCGTGCGTTTCATACGCGTTTTGCCTTCCATCATGAACGCCGTCGTAGACGAGGGAAGTGTGAACGCACTCGGCGGCGCAACAGGAAGCTGCGACCCCGAGCACCACGACGGTCGTTCGCCGGGGAGGAGCGCTGCCGTCCAATCCAGGCCCATCCACCACCTCTGGTTCTCATACACGGTGAACAAGAACCTGATCTCCTGGCTCGTCTTCGTCGCCTTCTTCTCCACCTCCGCGGACTTCGCAACGAGGGTGTGCGGGGAGTGTGTGCGCGGTGGTAGCGGAACACCGGAGAGCCTAGACCAGGCGTGGTACGCTCCCCAGCGGATCCATGCGCTGCGCCAGAGGCCTCGGCGGATGAGCGCGGCCCAGCGGGCGCGCCAGGTGAGTGCGAGCGTGCCTACGATAGCGACGAGGATGCGCAAGCGGACGAGGTAGGTGAGGGTAAGGTAGGGGAGGTAGAGGAGCGCACATACGCGCAGGAGTATGGGGAGCGCGGTGGAGGGTGTAGTGGGAAGACGGGGGAGGAGGGCGTGGATTGCTGAGAGGTCAGCGATCGTGCGCTGCAATGCGTCCTCTGTTACCGGTGGTGGTGACGAGTGTGGCTTGGATGTCCACCGGGCAACGAAGAGAACAGCAAGCAACGCTATGGGGAGAACGTATCTGATATCCGAGAGAAATGTCGGTCATGACTGCGTGCACACGAGCAGCTATAGGACATACCTGAGTGCCACGTCCCCTAGTAAACATGCAGCCCACCACAGAGCGATGGCAAGCCAGCTCTCTTCCCAAGGAGCCTGCCAGCTGACGATGTCTATGGCATGTCGTACGCTAGCGATAAAGGGCGCAAGGCCGACGAGAACGGTGACGAGCGGGGACGGGACAGCGCTGAGAAACTCTGTGAAAGACTGGTTTTGGAGACCCATATGATTGTCGTGAGCATTCTTGGGCATGGTCGTCGTAGAAATGAAAAAAAAATTACAAGATGACTGTGGTCATGGTGGACGAGTTTTGAAGAAAGAGACTTGCGTAAATGAGACTTGTGCAACAATCACAAGCAACTGACACTCATGCAGGACAGTCATCTTCCAAAACACCATCTTCAACAAATTCGACTCTGGTCGTCCGTTTCTTGGTTTCTCTCCGCGTTTCTCATCTTTCTAGCCTCGTATTTGCCATTGTTCGATAGTTCTCCCGAATTACTTGTCGAACATGGCTCCTGGGCTTTACCGCTCCTCCGCTGGGACGTGTTCCACTTCGCATACTCGGGCTACGTCTACGAGCACCAATGGGCCTTCTTCCCTGGCTCTCCTTTCCTCATGAAGACCATTGCAAAATGTCTCCAATTTATCGGCATAATGGATGCGACGTCCTGGTCTGCTTTTCTCGCAGCGGGGACCCTTGCATGCTGCTTCATTAGCTCATCTACGACGCTCTACGACCTCACATTACACCACACCCACTCTCCGACAGCAGCTTACCTCTCCGCATTACTATCACTCATTCCGACGAGCCCAGTCACCTTACGTTTCGTCGCGTACAGTGAACCATTCTTTACCTACTTGTCATACACTGGTCAGTCTCCATGTTTTTTTTCATTTACTTGACATTGAGTTTTGATCTGTGTAGGTATGTTGTACTGCGCTCGTTCTCAGTGGCTCTGGGCAGCATGTAGTTTTACACTCGCGGGCACGTTCCGCTCAAACGGGTTCATGCTCAGTGGTTTCATTATATGGGGTCTGCTTGTCGAACCTACGCTCAATCGGAAACAGGTAAGTAACAGTCTTGTCAATAGCTTGGATCAATTACTGATTTTTATCCTAGGTTTCTTTTAATCACATAGCCGAATGCTTACTTTATACCACAGCGACCTTCGTACCCTTCATATCCCACCAATACGCCGCCTACACGGCATTTTGCACCTCCGTGGACTCCCCAGCTCCCTGGTGCTCTCATTTCCCTCCATTCATTTACACCTACGTCCAAGTCAAATACTGGAACGTCGGGTTCCTGAAATACTGGACACCCGGCCAAATACCCAACTTCTTGATGTGCGCGCCTATACTGGTGCTCTTGCTCTGGTTCACCACGACGCACATCCAGAAATCTACAATACCCCGGCTTCTCCTCTTCCTTACCTCCTCTTCCGCAACATCCCAAGTGAAGCCACCTTCTTCGTCCCCTTTCCTCTCATCAAGCATCGCTCCGTACGCGATCCATGCACTCCTGCTCACTCTCATCTACATATTCGCGTCCCACACTCAGATCATCCTGCGTCAGGCTGCTGCGATGCCCACGACGTATTGGGCTGCGGCATATCTTTTGATGGAGAATCCTACGCTGGGGAGATGGTGGGTTGGGTGGAGTGTCGTTTGGGGTGCGGTGTCGATCGTGCTCTGGACGACGTTCTTGCCGCCTGCTTGAATTCGTGCCTCTTTGCACACTCGGTACTCTCCCTGTGAGGCCTGGCGTATCACTGGATCTTCACATTTCATTGGGCAAATGCTATATATTCGCTGCTCGAGGATATCCCGGGCTGCTGTCCAGGATCGTTCGAACTACAGAGGGAGAAATGCTTCTTATTTGATATCTCCCTACCACGTTGATCATTCAAAATACGTCGATGGGCCGGTACAATATCATCAATATATATTCTAGCAGCATTCTTACTTTGCACGATGTTGCAAGCAACAATGCATTCAAATACTACGTGCTCTCGTACTTCTCTATCCTCCTTTGACGTTTCCCCTCCTCTTGGAAATTTTGCCTCGTCTCCTCCAATAACATCGCTTTGTCCTCCTTGCTGAGCTTTTCTCCTGGCCCCAATATCTCCCGCGCTTGCTGGTATACGTACTCCATCTCCTCCATTAACGCATCTTCGTATTCGTCCTCTTCGGCCCCTTCATCATCATCCTCGTCATCCTCATCGCTGTAGACTGCATTGGGTCGTGGATTCCAGATGCGCTCCCAAGCTTCGTCCCACTCTGCTTCTTCTTCCTTGGCAACTCCATCGTTGCCAGTGATGTTTCCTTTCGCCGCCTCCGTTCCTTCATCCGCAGTCGCCGGCACATTGGGGATACGAGCCTGAAAAACGATATCCATCTTCCCCGGCCGGGCAAACTTGATATTCGCGCCCTCCTTCACAATGAAGTTCTCCCGTCCAGGCGGAACAACGCTCTTATCTGCTATATACGCAGGGCGCAGCGAGTGCCACAACACGTTGTCGCCCCAGAGCGCGTACTGCTTGAACGGGGAGTTGACAGGCATGTTTGTAGCGGTATCAAAGAAGTCGAGAGTGAAGAACCGCTCCCATGGAGCGCCATGGCCGTGTTTGTGGACCCACATCCGGATGGTGTACTTGTTATTTGGGATCGGGATGAATACTACGTCGGTGTCTGCGTCGGCGCTCCCACTGCCGTCGCCGTCCGGTTTGAACTATTAAGCACATCAGTCAGTACCGTGGACCGAATTGTCTAGCGTCGTAGCACGCACCCCGATAATCTCAACACTATCCACCATCACGCGCATATGGTCCATCATTGTCTTCCGCACCTCCTCGCTGTTCATCGCCGCCGTCTGGCCGAGTGCCCACAGTGGCATCTCCATTTCCATCTGTTTCTCCGCCCATACGTGGAACGCCTCCTGCGCTTGCACTTGCGAGGATTCGGAGTCTGGGTTCGGCTGGGGTTCTGGTCGGTATGCGCCGTTGACGAGCTGCATGAGCTCGCAGTCGTTCTCGGGAACTAAGAAAGGGTAGTTGCGCTGCGCTGTGCGAATGTATTGTGATCGAAAGTTGAATGCGGGTTTGCTGTCCACGGGGAGCGCGGCAGAAACAAGCTGACCAGTCGGAGAAACTGAAGACGTGCCTGACGCCGTAGGTAGGAGGGGCACCGTCGTTGGGGGTTGAGGTTCAGGGACAGTGCCACTACCACTAGTGGTAGTGGCGACCTCATTCCCGCGTTCTGGTTCAGCCTCTGACGACGACGCGGGACGCGACTTCGGCGATACCTTACGGTCGTATGGCTTTTGTCCTTGTCTCGTCGCTTTTTTCTATGAGCAAATGCTTTCGTTAGTTCTGCTTGGACTTGAGTTGAGAGGCCACCAAGCTCACAGACGCTGAAGCCGATCGCGACGACATGACGTTGGTTGGCCTCGACGATGGAGAAACCTTAGATGAAACTTACTGTGGCGAGCTCGGTTTCGGGCTGCCTGTAGGTATCACTCAACTTTGCGCGGCGAGTGTGGAGGGAAGAAAGGAAGAGAAATGGAGGGACCTCGTTCATGCGACCTTGTCATGATCAGGGCGACGCGATGCGTTCAATTCGGTCATTGTGCTGTTGTCATGGGTACCTATCTGAGTACTGACTAGCATTGTACGTCTAATCATACTAATATCAAGTACAAAGCTGAATGAACAACAACTTAACAAAGGCCCAAAGCGTCATCGCCGCAAAGCACAAAGAGGGTCCACCTCGAGCGTCCATTCCATGATCCTCATGCACTGCGACGATACATGATATCATACATGCCTAAGCTTAAAGACTATATTCCAGTCGGACACATTTGCGTCATCTGCATCATACAGGGTCTCACCTTGCTACTAACTCGAAGGAGCACACTCACGCCCACAGCTGAATCCGGCCAATCGTCGTCCGTGCCAATCCCGTATGATAATTGGCAATCTAGGCAGGGTTCTATAGGACACGGTCTTCCTCGGAGGCCAGTGAAAATCACGTTCGTTTACTTTGGATTCCTCCGACTTGTAAGAATTCCTCGTGGAGAAGGATGGATAAGTGCTAGGTGCGCCGTGTGGGAGCTCTCGAAGTTTCCGATGACTACTATCCGATCGAGAGTGGACCAAGCCTGACTGGACTCCTAGGAACCCTGCTCTCAATTTGTGCCACGACAGTAGAACATGATTCAGATTGTTTGTATTCCACAGCCAAAGGGAGGAGGTAGTGCACTTGTATATCGCGATATGCAAACGAAGAATAGAACATCAGTTACTTAATGAAAAACATAAAAACATAGAAACAATTGAGGGAGTGAACAGCTAGCTATACAAGCTCTATTGTATATCCTCGAGAGAATGGAAGAAAGGAAAACGGAAGGAATGTAGCACGAATGCGAAGGAGGACAGAGGGAAAATCACATTCACGCACGGAGACCGGCGTGAAGAGTGACGAGAGCCTTGACGGCGCCGAAGCCAACGCGCATGGTATGCAGCATCGCCCAAATCAACCCAATGAGGAGGACTGGGACCCAGAACAATAACAACATGCGGTCGTCTGCTAAGAGCACAGTAAAGCGTCAGCTAAGTTCATCAACGACGAGTAACGTAAGAAACGTCTACTCACTTCCTTTCTTCTGCGCCCGGCGTGACTGTTTCTTCGATGGTCGGTACCCATACGACTTGACTTCTTGCTCGGGTACAGGCGTCTCCTCAGAGTAGCCCACCCGTCTCGAAATCGTCTCCGGGGCACTCGTCGACGGCGAAGGGACAACGGCCTCTGGGACCTCCTCCACTTCCTCGATCAACGCAGTCTTCTCCAACTTCAATTTGACATCCGCGTCTAAGACTTTCCCATCTTCACGGGGGGTGTACGCCGGTGGCGCCTCTTCCCCATTCGTCTTCGCAGCCATCGCCAGCGCCACCCACTTCTCCCAAGTTGCGCGCCAGGATTTCTCCACGCCATCACCCTCCGCACCATGCACACCCTCTGGCCGCTTGTCGCCCCACAACGCCGATATGGAAGGCAAGGCAGCAAGGGGCATGTAAACAGGGAAGACCGCAGGCATCTGTGGCATCTGCATCTGGGGAAGAGCACCCCATACGGGTATGCCTCGTAGATGTGGTAGTTGAGGAAGATTCGGGTGTTGGATCTGCGCAAGCGTGCGCTGGACCATATCCATGATCGTCGCCATGAGCTGCTTCTCGTCCACCATACCCGACTCTGTCGCCTTCGCCTGAGACGGGTTTGGTACCAGGGGTAATGAAGAGGAGGAAGACGCGTCTTGTGATGATCCGTATTTCCGATCAAACACATTCCGGAATTCCACCGAAGGACGCAGCTGCACCGGCTTCTCCCTCACCGACGACGACCTCTCAATTCGTCGTCTCGAGGGTAGCCTCGCAGGTACCAGATCCGCCTCCGACCCGTCCTCCTCAACGTCCGCAAACGCAGCTTCCTCCTCCCTCTCGTCTCTGATACTCCATGCACGTTGCCTCCGTCCGCACATAGCATGGAAGTTGCCAATGAATCCAGGCTGAGCAACCTCCGCCGGCGTCTTCCCACGTGCGTCTACGACATCAAGAGCCGCGCCAGCCTCGATGAGAAGCCTTGCGCATTCCGTCGAGCTCATCATCGCAGCATGATGAAGCGCAGTGCAGCCACTCCGATCTCTGGCGTCGACGTCAATCTCGTGATCCAAAAGGAACTGCGTGACTTTGATAAAGTTCAGGCGAGCGGCGAGGTGCAGGAGAGTTTGGCCGCTGGCTGTTCCGTGCGAAATAATACGCTCTGTGGATGACGAAGAGGCGGCGGAGGGGACGTCCAATATGGCAAGTGAGCGCAGGATGAGTGTCTCGAAGTCTTCGGTTTCCCCTGCGCGGCTAAGGAGTAAGCGCCGTACATCGACCGAGGATGGGTTAGAAGGTCCAGCGGAGAGTTGCATGGCACTATTCGTCTCCATAGAGCCTGAATTATCTTCAGGCCCACTGGTTGCCACGATACGCATGGCCACATTGCGAGCGTCTTCGATCTTGCCAGTCATCTTAAGTCCAACAACTTGAAGCGCTAACTCCATCCTGAGGGAAAAAGTACGAGGTTCAGTTTCGGACGGGAGGATACGTAGAGAAAGCAAGGAGAAATAGACTTACAGAGCTCTGTCCGTTTCGTCGGTATAAGTAAACAAAACCGGAGGGGTGTCATCATGTTTCTCAACCCCATCGAACCATACCCCAACTACCCCAGGCGTTGTGCTGGGGGGCAAAAGACACACCAACGTGTTGTCACTCCATCTTTGGGTCGAACTTGAAACTAGATCGCCAAAGATACAGTTCAATTGCATCGCAGGATGGAAGTTGGCACCGAGTATCGTGACTTCGATTCCGCCATACGTCGGCCCCAGCGCCGGGATGAGTCGGTGAATCTTCGGAGGCGACAAACCAGGGAGGGACGGCGGGGGATCGTCGCTGAAGAGCATATAGTTTGCCGCGGCCTGCGCGTGCGATGACGATATCGGTTGCATGACTTCGGACGCCATAGGAGTCGAAATCATAGGTTCTGCATCGAGGAAGGAGTTCGTCATTTCGTCCAGGGAGAATGTATGCGAGTCCAGATCGAGCTCCAACTGAGACCGCGCGTCGGGCATGAATATATCCTCGAAGGAGCTGACACTGGCTTCCTCTGAGGGCGTGGCAGGATTCTCCAAAGCGGCCATGATCGTGGCCGTCACATCAGCGGCCGAAGGGTCGAAGGGTTCTGGCGACGAAGGCTGCTCAGCAGCAATCGTCATTGGCTCGCTCTGAAGTATCTGAGCAGGAGTAGGTGACCTCGTTGGTGCTCTAGTCACAGCACCAGACGCCAAAGGAGATTGAAGAGAACCCAAGGACGCATTGCTTCCTCGTCGCCGGATGACCTTGCCTGATCTCGTTGCACTGTCGTACGGTTTGGTCCGCTTCTTGGTGCGGTCAGTAGTGTCCAGGCGCGAATTCTTACGCTTTGCACTCGTGTCAGGCAGGTCACCAATCGTGCCGTACGGCCATTCCGGGTTAGGTGACGTGTCCGCAGTATTCCCTTGGTTGTTCTTTGCGTTGACACCTGTACTCTTGTGGTCATCCGTGATCATAATCGGCCGTGTGGTACCGGAGCCAACGATCCGTCCATTATGGTCTAACATGGTGAAGTGGACATTGAAGCCCACTTTCTCGCGATGATGCCGGCAGTAGCAAGTGATTCGAAGAGGGAGAACGACCGATCCTGACGAGAAATCGAGGACTTCGGGACAATTGAACTGAACAAGATTAGTGGTATCTTCATGTTTGCCTCGGCCTGGGATGATCCTTGCGTCGTCTGGTGATTCGGAATCTGATCGAGCCGGTCTCACGCGAGCTGCCAACTTCCTGGCTACTCGCTTCGCCTAGTAATGTTAAAAGCCAATCAGTTCGAAGCAACGCTTGAAACCTCGGAGCGAAATACGTACTTCGCGACCTTGGCAGCTCGAGCAGCACGATACACGCGTATGAGGAGGAGATGCGCATGTCACCTCCGTGGTCAGATGAAGGGTGTCTTCGGGAGGAGCGTCTGCAATTCATACAGTTAGAAGAAATTCTATTTGGAGCGGCAGTAGTCAGGGTCAGATTACTCACCTATCTTCGCTTCCTTCCGCGCCCTGCGCTTTGTACTGGTACCCTTAGGCAATCTCAACCATTTCCAGCTCCCCACTCGGTCATATTTGAAGGGCTCCCCGGAAGATGCGCTCGCATGAGCAAGGTCCACGGTTAGGCGCACTTGCGTCTCTACACGAGACTTCGTGCCGCCTTCCGGAATCGAGGGAACCATGATTGGCAGGCTGTGAAGCCGCAATAAATTGACTGTAAAAACTTAAAGATAAGGAGGGAGACGTACTTGTAACATGATTCCTTGGGGGGGTAGACGACGCGTTGGGGACCGGCCGTGGTATCTCTTCGCATATGGGTCAGGGGCGGCGGCACTGGCCGTGTGGACGTGATGGAATTGCGAGTACCAGCAAGAAGGTCCTTGACCTCGATGCTCGACATAGAGACCGACGGGGAGCGTGACATCAGGAATTTGGGCGATGAATCTGAGGTTGCGGGGGCGGGACTGCTGTTTATGGACTTAGTGTCCGAAAGGGGGTTCACCAGTAAAACACAACTGACTCTGTGACTACATCGTCGTGAATGATGTCCTCAAGTTTGAGAGTGCGGGTAGTGTGCTTCTTGAAAGGTGCAGCTGAAAAAGGTGACTCTTCACCAATGAGATAACCTGCGGGCGACGAGAGGGAGTGACACCAAGCCGAGAGGTCTTCCTGGGTGACGACATTGTCGGTGTTATCTGAGTCGGGGGTTGCGGGAGTCGCTGGCGACGGCGAGCGCGAGCAAGCCGTTGTGGACGACGAGGACATGGTGGTTGTGGGAAGAGAGAGGCCAGGGCGACGGTTGAAGGAGGGTGAACAGAAGAGATTAAGAAGTGAGTGGAAACGTTGAAGCGTGTCTTTGATAGGGTGCCCTGGGTGTGCGCCTGTTTTGGAAGGCGAGTGCCGGCACGCACTCCCGCCGGTTGATGCCGCGTGTGTACCCATCTGTTCCTCTGCTATTCCACTGCCATTCTCGTCGTACTAGTATGATATCATGCACACACGCTGCATCGCTGCGACGGGAATTACAAGCATCTCTTTACACCGGGAACGTTGGTGAACGCATCGAACTCAAATTGAGCTTGTTTTTCGTCGTCGGCGCTATCATCGGCAAGTTCAATCTCCGACACGCGTGTCACGTGCCGCAGGACTTCAGCCAGGAGCTGAACGCGAGTCTACTACGCGACTTCAAGCACCTTTGCTCTCGACGACTGTCCTTGCTACTCGACACTGCTACCTACTACGACCAGTGTCTACCATGAAACGAGTTGCAGAAACACAGCTGACAAAAGGTCACAACGGCGACGAGGTAAGACCCCTCGACATTCAGTTGTTTGTAATGAGCTCATCCCTGGTGTCGGCTGCGGGGAACAGGATGTCGAGGATGTTGATGAACCAGGGCATGGTATCGTGAAAGCAGACGAGCAAGTTCTGTCCCGGCGAGAGTACGTGACTACATTTCATGCAATACTACCGGAACACTCACTCCCATGGCCACACGCCAGAATTCGCGGTTTGCCTAAACGCTCTATGGCCGCTGCACCTGCACCTCCGATATCCATATCTTCAAATGTGCGTCCTCGTGATGCATATACTTTGAATTGTTATTCACTCATAGATGTACCAGACGCCACCCGCACCAACCTCCGGCAGTTTCTCAGGGTTCGGAAATCCGAGTGCAAGCAGCTCTCCATTCTCCTTCACCGCATCCTCGCCCTCAGCTGCACCATCATTTATGGCTTCAGAACCAGAAACGACGAAATCTGGGCCCGTTTTCACTAGTCATAGTACAAGATCACCAGCGCTCGCGTCTGGAGCCTCCAATGCCTCGAAAACATTTGCCTCGCTAATTGGAGGAGCATCGTCATCTCAGCCGCTCAATTTTTCCGCCTCAAAGCCGCAGGACAAGATGGATGAGGATGAGGATGAGGACGCAGAAGTCAAGAACGCGACGGCTTACTTCATGGCCCTACGAGGATTGAACAATTCTTTCTTATCCGCGGTCGCAGAAGCAATCAAAACCGATGCATTCGTCGATCTTACTTCCTATTTGGCCCACTACAAGTCATTACGGGAAGCGGAAATCAAAAAGTACGAGGAGGCGAAAGTTTCTGCCAAGAAGAATGGATCGTCAAGTTTTACTGCACCCGCTGCACCTGCAGCAGCAGCGAAACCGGCTCCCTCGATGCCCGCACCACCAACGACCTTTTCCGGTTTCGCAGGATTTGGCGCACCCTCAGCGTCATCTTCCAGTATCAACTCTTCCTCCGGCGGAGGTTTCAGCTTCAAACCGGGAGCAGCCTCTAGCGGCGGATCAAGTCCATTCTCATTCCCCTCTTCATCGACGCCTGCAGAAAGGACTGAAGCTCCCAAATCAACCTTCTCGTTCGGTGCACCATCCTCATCGAGCAGCACTTCGGCAAGCAATCCGTTTGGCGTGTCATCATCGTCGACGCCGTCTGTCTTCGGCAGCAACTTGTTTGGTGGAGCATCATTTACCAGTGCAAAACCAGAGGCAGATAAATCAACCACCAACGGCTCTGCCTCAAACACCTTTGGTCCTAGCTCTTCGGCGTTCAGCACGCCCGCAACCTCATTGTCCAATGGTACGGGGAGTCTGTTTGGCGCCTCTAGTGCGACCGCGACTTCTTCATCAGGTAGCAGCAATCTTGCCCCTTCTTTCGGAACCAGTGATAGCACAAACTCAGCGAACCCACTGTTCGCTGGTTTCGGAAAGCCGCCTGCTGCAAAGATCGGGAACCCTGTTGGATTCGGGTTCGGCAACCCTTCGTCATCGCCTAGTGTCAACCCGTTCACGTTTGGCTCTTCATCTTCGTCATCCCAACCTGCGAACCCTCTGGAAAGCAAAGTAAAAGAGGAATCTGGAAGCGAATCACAGGAAAGCACGTCTGCACCCGTCGCGGACGGTGGGCACCCACCGTTGCTGCGTACGTCGTCGCAACATGACGTGGAAGGTGAAGGTGAAGAGCAGGAGGATACCGAACATGCTGTGCGCAGTAAAGTGTTTAGGTTGACCAAGCAGTCAGATGGGACGCAGAATTGGAGCGACTTGGGTGTCGGTGAGTTACACAGTTACGAGTAAACATTTGGTCAAAGCTAATCTGACGCGCACTTAACGCAGGAATGTTGCGAGTCAAGACACACAAGACGAGCGGTGCTCGTAGACTACTGCTCAGAAACAGCAGCACAGGCAAGATCCTCATCGTACGTCTGCTCGCCTCCCAATACTTTACAATTGCATGACTCATTAAACCTTCACTATCGCAGAATTTCAACATCTACACCGGAATGACACCTTCTGTCGCGAAGAACACGGTCTCCTTCGTGGGGCACGACAACTCCGACCCCGCTGCACCCGGAACCGCGGTTCCTTTCAAGTTGCGTGTCAAGACAGACGACGAAGCCCACCAGCTCAAGGGTGCACTTGATCGTGCTATCGAGTTTGTGAAGAGCAAATCCGACTGATGCGGGTACGGACCTCAGCTTTGTATTCCTATACTTACCACACGGATTACTCGTGCATATGTTGTATATAGTCTCACCAACCAGTCGTACCTCACGCCACACCTATCGTGTTATCATCTTTGCGCGGATCACAATGCATACTGCACATACATATTGCGACAATCCATTCATTTGAGAGCATATATATATGCGCTATACATCATCGTAAAGACTGAAGGTAAGAAGCAGGGAGGGAGGATATCCGCGCAAGAGCAAGAAAAAAATGTGCAACGCCACAGCACGCCACGTCTGTATTGACTATGTGACGACGGGGAGAATAAAGTGACTATTTGAAAGACAACAACCATGCTCTCTTTCCTACTTGCCGAAATGGCTTTGCGCATTGTGCCACGTCGAATAGTGAACGAAGGCTTCGCTGAGCAAGAGTTCGATCTCATGGTCGGTCCAGTCTTGCGTCGGAAGGGATTGGAGGAACATGATAATGCCCTGAATTTGCGTCCCATCGCAAGAAGAAAAACCAACGCCGCCGAGGATAAGAAAGAAAGAGAAAGAAAGCAAAGAACAATAATCGGCAAAGTCAAGGAGACAAGGAAATGTCACGGGATTCAGCTCACGTCACTTTCGAAAGTACCAGAAGATTGGCGCGTACCTGGAAGTCCATCTCTCGCAGCTTCTTGCTCCATTGTACAAGGAAGGCAGAACAGACATACAGGTGGAATTGTGAGAAAGCATCTGCTCCTTCCGCCTACGGAGCGTTAGTGAGGCAAATCAAAGAGCAAAAACAGTAACTCGTCAACCTTGCGACGCAAACCGGAACGGTAACAAAAAGAGACTGACTACGTACCAGGTAAGTGTCCCACATTCGGATCGTGTTCTGCACACTGATCTCCCGCATCAGAAGACAATTCATCCAGCGAAACGCAAACTGCATGAACTCGACGTTTTCCGCATCCAAATGCGCGGCCAAAGGAGCTGTCGTCACGTAAGAATTTTCAGCATGTATGGTTTATGCACTACATTCGGAAAGTCGCCGGAAGTGTGCATGATCGACGGAATAAAACAAACTTACGGTCAATCCTGGCCACCAACTCCGTCATTCTCTTGACGCTCCGCTGGATGCCTGGTTGGGTCGCGATATAGTTGTCTTGTATCCCGTCCAGTAGCCGAGATAGACACCAGAACGAGTCCGCTTCGATTGCGTTGAGTACATGGGAAGGAAGCAGCGTCGGATCAAAGTCTTCTGGATCGGACTCTGCCGTTCCCCGCATGTCATGTCAGTATGTGACGACACTGGTCCAGCGATGAGCTCACCAATATAGGCGGACAGAAAGACTTGGAAGAACGGTGTCACCAAGTCGTTGATGCCTTGAACATAACCGCTGGCTGGATGTCGAATAGCCCAAACGTATAAGACTCGCTCCAAACTCTGCAATGAGGCGTCAACACCCGGAGACGGAGCACAAAGATAAGGATATGTTCTCACACGCTGGGTGGATGCCTGCATCCACAACTTTACCCCTGGTCGTGTGCGGGGAACATCAATCTCAATCTGATGCCATATTTGCTGGTCAAGTCCCTCGCGGTTCCGTGCAAACGCGAGTTCGACCAGAGAGGAGTACTCTTGTCGTTTCCGTGCCAAAGTCGATGCACGCAGCGGTGCGGGAAGTGGCATATAACCCTTCACGGCAACTTGAAATTGAGAAAACTTCCGATACAAAAGCAAACGAGCAGGAACGTACCAGCAATAGTGGCCAAGCGACCGGCCGGAGATCTTTGGGTATTCCGTTCCATGATAACTTCCGTAATTGCGCTGCCAGATCGCACCAGATTGTCAGCAATATAATAATGTAAGATAGAGAATACGACGCACCCATGTTCACATCCTCAAGCGTAACGCATTCCACGAATTTCTGACGTCTGTTTGACTTGATGGAGCGTTCTCGCGCAAGTTTTGCGGAGGGTTCAGTTTGTGGGCCCGATGACAAGGGTTGTGTCCGTTTGGCCGGCCGACGCTGAATCAAGTGCAAAGGATCTGGTTGCAGTATGAGGCTTGGTAGAATACAGCATCATAGGGCACTAGATGTACCGTTAATAATCTCATCGACATCATCTCTAATGGAGCCTTGGTCTTGCCTCGGTTTAGAAGGGGGCGCTGCAGGCTGCTCTGCAACTTCAGGATCCATGTCGCCAAGAATTAGGTCCGATCCGTCCATCTCTACACCTGCGACCCCCTCACCAGTGTTTGCAGGACCATCGTGAACGACGCCACCAAGCTGATCGGTCGATGTTCTGACTATGGTCCAAGCGTTCTTCGCTGTTTGCTGCTGCTCCGACCGCGGTGGGTACGAGCTAGGACTTGGAGCATGGAGATGGGTGTATGAAGAAGCAAGAGTAGACGAAGAGGAGTTGTTTTGACCGGTCTTTGGGACAGGTTTGGGAGAGCTGGAGGAAGCCTGCTTAGAGGTCGGCTGCTTCCAACCCGGCTTATTTGGGGATTCTGAGTCTGAGCCGCTATCCCAAGCATCGTCGTCAACCCATTCTGAAGTCGAATAAGAAGATAAACGACCGGAAGGATTGAAACCTATGTGAGGTCGAGCGGGAGGTGGTCGTGCAGCCATGGGCACATGCGATCAAGATCCAAGATGCGTTTAGCATACCAGGCGTCTAATTTGCGCAGGCACACTAGGAGTTTTTAAATAAATACATACATACAGGCTCAAATGCATTGCTTTAGGTTACACAGACACAGACACAACTTATATGAACAAGTACAATGATGGTGCTCGCAAGACACAGTTCAAGAAATCTGGAGACGACTGCCGACTCAGGTTCCAGCACGGGAATTCCAGTTCCTGATGAAGTCTTCTTCGTTCCACCCGTAGTAATCCTTCAAACGCTTTCCGTACGACCTCAAGTGGTTGGGGTATAATGTCGGATCGGGATGCGCTATGGGTCTATGTGGTTAGCACATAATCAGGATGGAATTGGTTCCTAACACTCACGCTTGTGGAACGTGATCGACTGTACAGCAAGAAGAGATCAGTCAGACATGCGACCAGTATCAATTGGATAGCGACGACTTACCGGATCACGAGAATGAGGAGGGTCGAAACGTACGCTAGATCCTGCGGTGCTTGGGTCATACTCGAAGCCCATTTCACGCATAAGCTATTCGAACGTCAGCGAGGTATGGTAGGCAGAGGTTCAATGTCACGTACCTTCAGGAAGTTCTCCCATTTCAACGGAGCGATACCTCCTTTCTTGGCGTCAGTCCCACCTATAAGCTGATGCATATAGTTGGACGTCTTCTTGGTCAAGTTCTTGAAGAAGCCATGCTTGTCGCCGTCCTCCTCGTCCTCGTCCTCATCCTCGTTTTCGGCCATGTCGTCCCTACCAACGAATCTTGCAAACATGCTCTTCTTCTTCTTCTCCGGAATAGCACCAAGGTCAGTGGGATCACGTCTTGTCTTGACTTTCGACTTCCCAGCATTGGTCAAGCCCACAGACTGCAGATAGCTACGAGCGGACTGTGCCGTCTGTTCATGAGGGAGCGGCAGCGACGTAGCGGAGCCAAATAGCGAAGTCGTCGAGGCAGAAGACAGTGTCGGCTTTGGAGCTGCTGGCTTCTTCTTCTTGGGAGTGGTCGGCGCTGGTGACTGAGGGACAGCAGCTGACGGAGCAGGGCTCGGCGGTACCACAGAGGACTGAGGAGTGCTTTCAGGCTCAACCAGATCAATCTCACTCGCAGCAGCGGGCTTCTTCTTCTTCCTGGGTTTCTTCTTCTTCTTCTTCTTGGCCGCGGCGGCGATGTCATCTTCATCTTCTACTTCCTCTACGGTGGCCTTCCGCGGTACAGAGTCAGCTGTTTTGAAAAATAATAAATTCAACGATGGTAAGCACAAAGCGATCAGATGTGCTCACCTGCGGCGGGCGTGGTTCGAGGGGCGGCAGCTCGGCGAGGAATGTCGGAGGGTTGACGAGCTTGAGCATCGGAAGTCTTTACCGTCGGATTAGCAGAGAACATACGCCCTGAATAGGACATACATTTAAGATGTCATGGTCATACTAACACCCAACACGCACCTCGAAGAGCACCCAGCAGCTTGATGAACGGATTGCCCTTTCGATCTTCAGTGATTGAATCAAATTCCGCAGAGTCTGCATTGTCAAAGAGTTCGGTGGCGATGGCAGTGTCCATCGCTTCCCTGAACATGTCCCTCAGTTGATCCTCATCGTCTGTATCATAATCCTCTTCAGAGTCGGAGTCGGATTCATCGTTGTTATCGCCGTTTGAGTCGTTTGCTAAATCGTCCTCCTCGTCATCCGAGTCGGACACAGTTTGCAGAGACGGCATAGAATCATCGCTTTCGTCGCCGTTGGTAATAGCCTTGGGTGCCTTGCTGGCCTTCTTCTTGGGTGCCAAGCCAGGGGGAACGTCATCTTCATCGTCTTCATCGTCTGCCTGATTGGCACGAATGGCATGCCATTGAGGCACGCGCTGCTGAAGGTCACGTAGTCGCCACAATTCATCAATAGTCAGGCCGGAAGCTTCCTTATAATTCTACTCGCAATGCGAACGGTGAGCGTTGAGCACACGAGAATGGTCAAAGGTGCATACCACGTTAATGGCCTTCCACATGTTCTTGAGCGTGTTGGGAGTCTTTGTCCTCTCCAAGGGGAAGATGATATCTCTCCAGTTGACTATCTTTGCGCATGCCTTGGCGGACAGCCATTGCGCATCGAGCCATTCTTCGTAATGCTCTGGTTTCTCCTGCGGCTCCTGTTTCCATTTTTCACCCTCGGGGCTCAGCAGCACACCCTCGAGCATCTCGAGAAGCTTGACAGTGTCCTACGCGTCGTGAAAAACATAAAGTGAGACGGAGTGCTGCTAATGTATGCGCATCAACTTACAGATAGATCGCCAACAGCGTCCCAAAGGAGTTGATGGAAACGTTTAAGATCGCGAGGGGACTCTTCCATGGCTTCCTGCAGGAGCATATACAAAATGTGTCGTGGATAACTCGGGTTAGGAAGGCACAGCTCGATGATGATGGAGTCGAGAAAAGACTTGTGAAGGAGCTTCATCGAAGCGAACTCAAATCCGACAACCGGTTCACTTGTTTCGGGATTGGTCGAGGGCCTGAAATACTGCGCGTAGTGAGCTGGAAAGCAAATCGAAGTGAGTAGGAGACTTTCAGCGTGAGAAGAGGTACTCACGGGTCGTAGTCGCGAACTGCGCCAATCTCTCTTGATACGCTCCTGCGAGTGTGTTCACGACGCTGTACAACGCTAGATACTTGCTTCTCATGACCGTATCGGCCTCTAGCTGAGCACGGATCTTTTGCTCTTCTAGTCCTTGCTTCTGCAGTCCATCTAAGGTCTCCGCGATCAACCTCCAAGCTGATGCAAACATATACGTATTGTGTATCCTATGGATAGCGCGATAAAATCAGACAACGCGTAACAAAGAATTCATATGGCTTACTTGGAGCCAGCGATGCTTGCAACATAAGATACGTTCTTGAACGGGTCTGCATGCTTTCCTGTGGGTACGGATGGCTTGCGAGCGTTAACTTCTGCTTTGATTTTGTCCTGAAATGCCGCAGGGTCTTGAAGCTCCTCCGTTTCGTCAAGGTTGGCTGGAAGCAGATGAAATTTAGCAGATATGTACGATATCTTAGGTCAAACTTACCCATGAACTGAGATTCTGCAATCTTCATGCATTGGTCTAGCCTGAAAGGGGTCGCAAGAGCACGCTTGTTTTTCTCCATAAGATCCTCTGCAAGTATGAACGTTATGGCATGGGTCTGCAAGTCAGCAAGATGGCCCACTTACCGGCCAACAGCTCCAATTTCTCCCTTCCGCTCATCTTGTTCAACAAGATGACCTCCCCAGTTCCTCTAGCACCGTGTTTCCCATTCCTAAGTACGAGTGCACGCGCAGTGCTAGGACGTTGCCCATCTTCATTTCTTCTGCCATGATGCTTCGCAAAAACCTCTCTTGGGCCCACAGTCACTAGTTCGCGCGATGTTGAAGGCTTCCCGCTCGGTTTTGACGGCGGCTTCGAGCCTGTTTTCGCTGGCGGCATCGTGTCTATTCACCACCTTTCGTTCCCAGATGTTTATTCGCGTCGCCTATGCTTTTCCCTCTGAGGTTCGAACCAAACTTAACGATTTTTGTGGCCTCCATACAGCCTTAACGACAGAGACTTACTGCGATGTTCGTCTGCTCGCCAATGTTAGTACGCGCAAGCTGAACACGATGGCAACGACTTGCCTTCTGTTGCCACAATTCCTGAGATGAGTGGGACGTCCACCCTGCAAGCGATTTAGAGTGATCGCTTGATGTCGATGAGCAGCGTCGGGGAGAACGTGGGAGGGCGCTCCCTTTGATCGTCACAGACGCCCAATAAGGCAAGAGTCTTTTGTTCTTCTGTTCAGTGTTCTGTTGTTCAGAACGCGTACGGCCCTTGCTGCCTTTTCATGTTCTGGTCAGTTGTTTTCCACATTGTATGCAAAAAACCTAACCCTTGTTTGCAGGCTTCCTCTCACGTGCGATATGCGACGGCGCACGCTTGTAAGCGGCCCGTATGCTTTGAACGTCTTTCCGGTCCCCATTGCATCACTACCCTTTGAAGTAGTGGTCTAACACTACTTCGTTGGAGGTTATTTGAAGCTGGAAAGAATCACTATCCATGGAAGGCCATGTGACGACTGTGGAAGAATTTGGCTACTAGGCCAGGAAGAGACCATCCTTTAAGTGTTTTCAAGTGTTTTATCACTAAACCGTCACCCGAGCAGACGTCTATGTACACCACACTCCCATAAAGAAGATATCCCATGATGGGTACTGCCACTCTTGTGGTCGATGTCGACGACCAACCTCTATCTGACCCGGATTACGGTTTGACTAGGGTGGAAACCATTTCTCATGCGAAGCAGCTGTTGGCCCACCCGGAAATGTGTGCCAAGCTAACGTCTACCCGATGATATACCTTCCAATACCATCCTTATCTCTGGTATACGCATGCTTTACTGTACTCTTCATTCTCACCGAAGGGTCTTCCTGGTCTTCTTCAATATGAAAAGTTGTCGCCATATCCATGCGGACACGCTGGGGATGTGCTTGGCACCACGGGAACGGTGCTTTCTTCGATGGTCACCTGACGTTCACCTTTAAAAGCGCAAGAGGTTCATCACAACGTCAGGCAGACCTCCTCTGAGTACTCTTTCATCACTATCGTACCGACGATGCTCACTAAGAAATTATTCACGTCGATTCTCTTGGCAGTAACATGCTCCTCGACTGTGTTCGCTGCGCCATGGCCTAGCACCTCTTTGAAGCACATGACACACAGAACTCGAGACTTAAGCTCAGGCTTCCGTGTTGAGACCTTCCACCCGGAGTCCTCTCTCCAGGTGAGGCAACAATCTGGTCACGGCCCGTGATTCATTTCTGATCTTCTCCCGCGATCCTCACTTTCAGACATTCGGTCAGGGCCTAGACGTCAAACATTCCAAACGAGCCGATCAAGATCTGGAAGGTGCTTCTGTGTCATTCGTTCAATCTCATCTAGAAGTCAGTGCGGATACTATTTCCTTCAAGTCGGGATTCTCCAGCGATGTTGCTAGGCATAGTTTTGTGCGACAGCAGATTGTATGTCTCATCTACGTCTGCGCTCGTGAGAGCGGATATTCACTCACAGATCGCAGAACAGAATTCCTGTCGCTAACGCTGTGGCTAATGTTGTGTTCAATAACGACAATCAGGTCGTCGCATTTGGATCCTCGTTCGTCAAGCCTAGTACGCTGCGATCGATTTCATCTTTCAGAACTCGGTCTTACATTCTAGCAGAGTCCGTGTCATCTTCCACACCCTCCATCACGGTGGACCAAGCCATCGCTAAGGCGGAGAGCGCATTATTCGGGACGTTCAATCAGCATCCACCCGCCGTTGAATTCGTAGCGAAGGACAACGGCAACGTTGTCCTTGCTCATGTCATTCAAATCCAAAACGACGTAACGGGCACATGGTACGAAGCATTTGTCGATGCGCATTCCGGCGATTTGGTGACTGTGACTGATTTCGTGGCCAGAGCTTCAGTACGTTCGCGTAATCACACCACTGTTACAAACACGCGTGCGCTCTTATTCTTTTTCCCTTTCTTTTCCCTTTACTCCTCGTTATCCCCTTATTCTCTCATCCACTTCCTTCGTCGTACCCTTACCCGCATATGGACTCCCATACGTATACCTAGTACGACTCACCCCCTTTCCTATTCCCTTACTGCGGATGAACCACCTTCGTCGACGCTCACCGTTCCAACGGTTCCCCTTCGAACGATCCTCCTTTTACCTCCGCAGTCCTTTAGTACTCGAACGATCCTCCTTCAGATTCCGCAGTTCTCATACTTGTATAAATACCTGTACGCGTCGGTCAAGTTGTTCCCCAACTTGACCTCCTTGTTAATAGAGGTTATCTTCCACTCTGAACATCGTCCTCGTCTGCACATCGTCCTCATCGTCTCACTTGAACCTCGTCCTAGTCAGAACTCGTGCCGAAGTTACGCCTCACGTAACATTAGGTCAAGTTGCTACTACTGCGCTGACTCCTCGTAGTCCAAGCGCACCCCCACCCACACCGTGGCTCCCACAGAGCACTCCCCAGACCATCCACCTCGAACCTCGCACCGTCTCCAGACCGGTCCCCTCACCGGACACTTTGCCGTCTACACC